>JASDQU011403725.1:17160-35454 GCA_032191745.1 Picea mariana
GTTCTTTTGCAGGATCATCATTGTATGAGCGTTGGAATGGAGCTAGGATGGCGATAGTGAGAGGAAGTGGCATTTAAATGATATGTCACCTATCCCTCTTTAGTTAATAAATTCAATATCTAAAACTTAAGGAAAGCGTCATGTTCTGGTGTGTTTTGTTCTAGATCCAGGTGGATCTAGGGAGATCAGTTAGTGTCCGCACCTACCGATTTGTCTGATAACAAAATTGGTGACTCCACTAAGGAAACAGATAGGTTTACATCATTAATGGTCATAGGGATGACGAAAATAATGTGTAACACCACACAGATAGACATTTTATTTATATTACTACGCGTAGAGACGAACACAAAGAAGCGATGCAAAGTTACTATAAACTCAGAGAGGATTACATGAAATAAATCACTAAGGAATGGTCTACAAAGTTCCTTATACCAGTTAACCAGGAAAAACTGTCTGAACCCAACCTCATCGGAAGTTTGGGGGTTACTCGCGAAGAGTATGATGCACCCAATAGTAGCAGAAGGAAGAAAAAAGAAGAGGTATATGACCTGAACGTCGCATCATAAGAGATTGCTTCAGACTCACCAAGAGGGGGAGGTGATGATGAAGTAGACAAAGAAGAAGAAAAAGGAGAGGATGACAAGAAGAAACAAGGAAAAGTAACACCGCCTAGGGACCCTATTGACGAAGTTGAGACCTCAAAGAAAAGAAAGGTTTCCCCCAGGAAACCTACATCGCGGAAGAAGTCCAATGCTACTAAACCACATATGCAGATTGTTCTCACGATGGATGACATAGATTTCATCATCATCGTTGTCTCAGATACCTCAGAAGACATCTTATAGTGCAATGAATCCAAACAAGAGACCATGTATGAAATAATTGAAGTAGAGATAAAAGGGGTACAACAAGCCCTCTACTCCATCTGTGCAGTGTCTACTGCACCCCCGTAATAAGAAGGAACATAGTTCGGAGATGATCCTGCCCAACTACGTTGAATAGTAGATGTGACTGAAACTTGCTTCGTCATGTTCAGGAAGAAAAAGAGTAGGCCACAGAGGCCTTAAAGAAAGAAAAAGAGGAAGCCAGAGAAAAATGCTGAGCTGCGCAATAGGAAAAAGACGACATCCAAGCCAAGTTTGCAGAGGATAGAGCACAGATCCAGAAGGAGAAGGAACAACTGCTCACAGAGAATATTGGAGTTAAAGAAGTAGTCACTAGAGCACTTTTCCTTGTGATGGGCTTAGAACAGATGGAAGAATACCCAATGGAAAGACAAGTAGGGAAGATTGCCGAAACCATTCAACAGATCCAACAGAGGATAACAGAACTAGAGTTACAAGCATCTCCAAGTACTCCGCATGAAGTGCGAGACCAAAGAGAAGAAACTACCTGGAGCGTAGTTTAGAGAATCAAGGCATTGGCTTTAGAATGTAAACAACTCAATAGTTGAAGTGCACAGACTTAAGAGCACCTTGTAGAGGACCCTGAACTAAGGAACCTAGAGTCACAGCTTCAGGAGGCCAAGCAACAAGCAACAATGGTGCAAGTGTAGTTGAATCCACTACCAGCGGTTGAGAGGATGAAACAATCCTAGGAACAACGCACAGTTTAGAAACAAGTCCATGCCATCCAAAGAAAGGTCATGGAAGTGACTCAGCAACTCCAACCAGTGCAGGATGCAACTTGCATACTTTTTGAGGAGATTGAAGGACGAGGTGCAAAACTGGAAAAAGTGGCCACCATAGTGGAATGATTATTGCAAGGACATGTGATAGAGAAGGTTATTCAAGAGTTCACCAAGAAGGAGGCTCGGGCGAAGCAACAAGTCAAAGTAGCTCAAGCCAAGCTCGAGGCATTTGAGGTAGAGTTACCCAGATCAAAGTGACTCAGGACGAGTCACAGGTGAGTGTTGGGGGCCTGTTGGCCCTTGACCAAGTTTTAGAGAACCTTGGTCAGGTTTGACCATTTTTGGGACTTCAACAGGCTGGTCAAAGGCAGAGCGCAAGGCGAGGCAAAGATCGCAGGATCTTGGCCCCTTATTAGGGAATTTTTGGGTTTAGGGTTTATGTAACGAGTATGGGATGTCGGCCCATGGGTTTACCCATGTTTAGGCTCCTTTGTAATGTATAAATAGAAAGCTAGGCGATGTAAGTAAGAGAGACCTAGATGTGTAATGTGGCTGGTGAGCTAAGTGCGAACAGTTGTGGATGCTTCGTACATACTGTGTGTTAAGAACTTGCAGAGCTAAGTGCAAGTGATTGTAAGAAGCTTGTGTGCATATTGTAAGAAGGATTTGTGCTTAAACCTAGCTCAGGGAAGGAGGATCTGGCGAGATGAACAAATATCTCCTGTCCTATGCAGAGTGGGTTCTTGTGTCTATGTTCTTGTAGAAGATTGAAAGAAGACAATAAAGAAGAGAAGAGTTAGTGGACGTAGCCCCACACTGGGGTGAACCACGTATATCCTGTGTTGTGGTTGCTTTGTGCATTATAGTTGTTATGTTATTGATGTGATGTATGATTAGTGAAATGATATATGTTAGATGCATCTGATATGATATCTTAGTGCTTAGTAATGTGAATGAATGCTAGATCTGATCTATTTCTATGTGCTAAGTGCTGGATGTATTAGATCTTGTTGAATACCGCGCTACTCTGTAACTAGGATTTCAATCTGCGATGTGAATAAGGGTTAAACACTGATGAATGTTAACTGCTAAGTGCTCTGTTAGTGTTGTAATAACAGATCTGTGTCCCAGCTAGGTTGTAGACACTTGAGTCCTGCAACCACCCCTGCCTCTACCTCGGGTGAGACTTCATCTTCTTCGCAGGTGTTTCCAAAAGGGACGGTAGTTAGGGTTTTTTTGGTGCACCGTTGAAGCGTTGAACCGTGGGTCTGCCCTTGTGGAAACAAATAATTACTTACATGCATATCAATTACCTATATATTTAGGGCGGTTCTTATTTTAGGGTGAGCTTAAAGTAATAGAGTTACATATTTGATTTCACCTATGGTAGACTATTGTTGATTATTATAGGAGAACATACTTTTTGCATTTTCGTTTGTACATGAAAGGCCTAACTCTTCCATAATAATGTTTTACATAACGCTCATACCATATCCACCATCTATGAGGCAACAATGGGAAATTTTATCCATATGTTTTTTATAGAAACATAAAATGGAGGATATTTTACAGGGTTTTAAAAGTTATGTACACCTATTTTATTTACATTTGAGTCGTCTCCCTCAAGATTTTCAGTCAAGTTGGCTACTGTAGAGATTTTACCTTCCATAAATTTTTTTAGATGTTGTTGTTGTTTCGAGATGGAAACCATATCCAAAAGAGAAGCACTTTCTTTAATATTATCTGATTGATCAAGGATGTTATATTTAGAGGGAGAAAAAAATTAATATATCCCTTGACTGTTTGGAATCTTGACAGCCTGGGAATCAGTTCCTTGGGATGATGTGTTTGGAGTAGAAGTAGTGTGGGGAGAATCAATTTTGTTCTGATTGGGATAAGATTTATTTATGGTATTAACTACCATAACATCTTCAATTTGAGCCCAATCTAGAACAACAATAATAGTGTCAGTCCTCTTACCAAAGATTCTATCTTTAGCATTATTTTAAACTTCACAATTTTTTCGTCATGATTTTCTTCACAAAAATTACACTAGGCACGAGACATGATAGCCTTAGGTTGAAATGAATTATCATTTGGATTCCTAAAATCTACTTGAGAATAGGTATCAATAGGAGAAGAAGAGGAATTGATTCCTATCTTTTCATAATCGATCATTCTATTGTTCATATCCTGCATAAGCTGCAAGATTGCAGACATATCAGTTTGTTTAACATAATCTCCGTTAGGAAGACCTGTTCTTTCTAAATGCTTCTAATACTCAAGACAAGTTTGAAGTCAAGATACGAGATTATCTTTAGCCTTTTCTTCCAATCTATGGCGATAGGAAGAAGGTAAAGCATTATAATAATGCATGAAAGCAGCCTAATTTTGTGGGCTGATCATCAAGAATTTGATTATACAACTTAATGAAATGAAGATTGAATGATTTAATAGTTTCACTATTGTTATAAGTAATATTATTATATTCCCTTAGTTGATCAGCCATAATTTTAGGTTGTCTGTATGTATATTTAAACCAATAGACCACTTCTTCCCAAGTAGAGAATATTTTTGGGGGTAAGTCAAAAAAATATGCAACTGCCTTCCCTTCAAAAGAGTTGAAAAATAAGCACATGCAAGTATCATTTTCATTTTCCCCTATATTGTGACATGCATTAGCAAACACCACTAAGTCTTATTTTGTAGTGATCATGCCATTTTCCAAAACAATAGGAAGATGATCCTTAAACTTTGGAAGAGGTTGGGTGGTTGGAGTAATATTTAAGGGAGAAGACACGTGCCACATAGTGGTGGTAGCATCTTATTCGAATTGAAATAATCCATATTTTTTAATGACTTTCGATGGATTGGTTGTAAAATGAATTGGACCTTGATGGCTAAAGATACTCCCAATCACATATGAAGTTGAGGGTTGTGAAGAAGAGGAACCCTCGGTGCCACTGCCGCCACCTGAATATGTCATATTTGATGTGAAGGAAACAATAGGTAGGGTAGAGTTGGTTGAATTAGATAAGGTTCACTGAAGAGAATTTTGTTGGTTCAGTATGATAACCTTCCTTTTTCCTATTTCAGATATTGGAAGATTTTCAGGTGACAACCCCCTTGTTCTCTGAGAGATACGAGAGCTAGAGGACATAAAAAATTCAATGATAAGGCTGATTTCTAGGTTGCCTTTGTCGGGCTTCCCACTTTTCTCGTATTCTAATATATTCATAAATAACTTCCCAAGAGCGGTGGAGTTCAACCCTAGTGTTAGTTGTTTCTAAAATGGTATTGAATAAGGTTAAAGAAATGGTAGTTTGATCTTCAAGACTATTACCAATATTGGGTTGTCTAGTAATAGGCACAATCATGGAATAAATCATTTAAAGCAAGTAAGCACAGTAAAAAAAAGAAATTAATTACAAAATTAAAGTACAATAATCAAAGAGATATGGAAGGATCTCCCCAGTATGGTCATCAAATAAACATTGAGGAAAAGGTATGAAGTACCTTACTCAATCATTTTCGAATCTTACTTGGCTAGAGTAAGATAGTTGAGAATTTCACTTGAGGTTTATAGCCTTGAACAACAAATCATTTGATTCACAAGTACCAAATACTAGGAATCATTGTTGGTCTTTTTATTATTATTTAACTGTGTAAGTGAAAGTAAAAAAAAAGAAAAGTGTATGTACTTTTTGTAAGACAAAGCAATAAACGAGATAACAATCCGCGAAAGGAAAAAAATAATACGCAAGTGAGACAAAATCAACAATATGATTTCTTTATTTATTTAATTCTGAATTACAAAAAAAATCCTCTTTTCAAATCCCTGCGATAATCTGGACCAAGATCATATTTAGAAGCCTCCAATGGGAACCATACAAAAATACTCTGACAACAAGAAATGATTGAGACCAAAAATATGGATCAACTTTGCCACAAAAGCATCATTTATTGACTCTGTAAAATATTCTTTATCAATCATGAAACTTAATTCACAAACAAATCAGAATACACAGATTGCCTAAGATAAATGATTCACCTTTATATAACAAGTTGTTGGAGTATGTGACTCAATATTTCAATCCTTCTACCTTCAATAAGACCCTGGTGTCAACACGAGGGTTAATGATTTCTAGAAAACTCCGAATGAATGAAAATGATAATCTCCCAAGTATAAGAGCATACCTTATATCAAAAAATTCTTTCCTTTCTCTCTCTCCCTCCCCCTTGTCTCTTCCTTTACAATGAGATTTTATCTTTTCCAAAAGAGGTTGTGGTAGTTTCAACTACCATTTTAGTTAAGTGTTAATTATATTAACACCAATTTGAGACAAGTGATAATAAATAATAATGGTATATTAAATAGTGTTGGGCCCTTTATTTTGATGAATAGAAGTTGCACACGTCATATTGCAACTTCATTTTAGTAAACAGAAGTTGCAAAAGCTGCCGAGGAGCTGGAAAACAAACTAAAGAAAGAAACAAAAAATGATTGGAAGGACAACGCAACATCAGTTTTGAGGAAAGAAGTTGCAACAAGATCAAGAAGAAGAGAGAATTCCTAGGTTCTCAACCAAAAAACCTAAATATCAGATTATATATATGAGACTGATATGATTGTAAAAGGTTGTTGTTGTTGTTGTCATTGCTGGGTTAGTGTGTTGTTATTAGGATGGAGTGTTGGGCAGGGATTATTATTGTTCTTGTTGATTTTTAGTATTGTTGTTATAACGAGAGTCACTGCTGTAATGGTCTATACTATTAGCATAGCTATGTTTTGGATATCTGGGTAAGAACTAGACTATCAATGTATCATAGTTCGATATCAATCTAAATGTAAAGGATAAAGATATTGTAACATTGTCTCATATATGATGAGGAACATCCTTTGACTACTTGTGTATGAGAATCAAGTTGTGAGAAAAACCTAATATATTAATATAATTAAAGTCCCAAATTTCAGATATACCTTGCGTATTTAGTCTTCTAAATGTATTGAATGTTTCTCTATATTATATTTATGTATGATATACTTCAATTTCTTCATTATAAATGGTGATGCAACCTTGTTTTCTTTATTCTTAGTTAGGAATTTCTCAGAATTGCTTCAGGCTTAATCTATCTTGCACAAGACTAATATGAATCTTGATAGCTCAGAGGTATGTCTAAGTATTCTCCTTACCCTTCCCTCTGTTTCTTGTCTCGATTTCACTTTAAGTGATACTTCTTCCCTCTTGGGAAGATGAAAATTCCAACACCCTAGAATACTTCGGTACCTTTTGTTGGTAACTTAAGAAGGACCCTGGTCTGATCACTTTTACGCCAACAAATTGGTTCTGATGTTGAGACCTGTGTTTTAAAAGGGAACCTGTGAGGAGAATGCTTCCACGGATCTATAAATCTGAGATTCGACAATGGTGGGAAAGAAATTGTGACACATTTATATGGAAGGAAGTGGAGTTGTGAGGTAAAAGCGAGAGGAATACAAGATATTCTGTCTTTTATTTAGAAAGATCGAGTGACCAGTATGAGATATTATGGGTAAATTCCCAGAAGAACTATTCCATTGGATAGATAGGCTCTAAGAAGCTCCAAAATTCCAAGAATGCGTCAAGAAGACCTGTACTTGGGATACAGAGAAGATCACAACACTTCATCAAGTGGATCACCAGATTACACAAGAAATCAATTTCTGGGTTAATACGACTCTAGAGGGATATATCATTGAATTCACGGCTGAGAATCACCGATATTTTTCACAAGCGGAATAAATTTTCAAGAAAGGTGCCCATAACAGACTGTTGAGGGAAATTCCATTTTGGATCAAAGCATTCTTGATGGAGGAGGGGATGATACCTATTCCCTTGACTAAGATGGCATCCTAAACACCTACGCTTGGGGTAGGGTGATTTTGGGGTATGATCATGACTTGATAAGGGGAAAGGGTTCTTTGACAAATGGGGGAAGATCAAGAAACGAATGTAAGAAATGAGAAACCCTTAAGGAGATCTTCTATTGTTGAGAAGTGGTGGCGTGAAAAGGTAAAGAAAGAAGAAAATAAGTTCGAGGTGTTGCAGAAATAAATCAAATCAAGAGGAACAAATGAAGGAAAGAAGGAAGAGTTGAGGAAGATAAGAAGACAAGAAAGACTGACCAGTATAAGATTAGAACAGAGAGAAGCACAAAGAGGAAGGAGTCAACATATGGGTGGATGAGAGGAAGAGTATGGAGAAGTAAGGGAAGACGAAGCAGGTCTGGACCTTGCAGGAGATCAAGAAGGTTCAACCCTGATATAAAGAAACATCGAGAATAAGGTAGAGGAGGCTGCTCCAAACG
The DNA here is from genome assembly GCA_032191745.1 of Picea mariana. Lineage (NCBI taxonomy): Eukaryota > Viridiplantae > Streptophyta > Pinopsida > Pinales > Pinaceae > Picea > Picea mariana. The sequence continues at coordinate 25,142 of JASDQU011403725.1, forward strand.
AAGAAAATGAGACCCCCCAAATCAAAGAAACCCACCCAGAATTCAGTGGAACCAGCCCCGAATCACCCATTCCCCAGGTGTCACCTATACCCATGGTAAATTATACACCTCCTACTTATGCTAGTTCTATTCCGTCACATCCAGTTAGTCAAAATCAGTCTGTAAGTGTAAACGCCAGGAGGATATTGGGATCCCAAGGCATCTCGCAACTAGGACCGTTAGGTTTCATTCTAATAGGAGCAGTGAGACCCACAATGGTTGGAAATATGGGAGGATTGATTGCTCGATACCCATAATTATGGGGTAAAGGGGACGAAGATGTAGAAAAACACTGGTTCTTATGTGAAGCCAATTGGAGGTCCAGAGGGACTCTCAATGCAAATACGTTAGTAGAGTTTCAGACTACCTTGAGGGGTCATGCTCTCAAATGGTACATGAAAGCTATTGAACCATGGGTGCAAGGATAAGCGCTAACCCTTGGCCAAGTGCATTTGAAGTTCATTGCCAAATTCAAACTACCTCAGTCAGAGAAACAAGCTCTCTCTGAGTTGCGGGAGGTTCAACAAAGGGAAGGAGAATCTTCCTGGGAGTACAATGAGAAATTTAAAGATGCTATTGGGAGGCTAGCACATCCAATTCATGAATATCACCAGAGGGAATGGTACATCCAAGGATTACTGCATCTGACGAGAATTCCCTTAACACAACAATGGATAGCCACATTAACATACACCTTGGAAGAGTCGATGAAGATCGAAGCCATGGAAGGTTATCTAAGGAATCTGAGGATGACTAGGCCTCCAATAAATGTAAATTTGTTGCAACTCTAGGGAAAAATCAGTGCTAATGGAAACGATTCAAGAATTAACCACACCAAGACTTGGACAACCTCAAGTTTGGTGCACATGATGCTACACTGAAGGGAATATGGAAAATGAATGTCCATGCATGAGGGAATGGGAACTCCTCACAATCGATGGGACCCTCTTCAGGGCCAAGGAGAGGAGTTGCACAAGTATCTATGACTCCACCATTACATACATTGGGGCTATACAATACCTTCCCAGGTGCTCAAACCTCTCAGACAACTGAGTATAGTGAGATTTGTTAGACACATGGGCATGCGTCGAGGCAGTGTCCTCTTATGCATAAGTATATGACTGCACCTGATACAATACATTATGAGTTTTTCAAATCTATGACCCATGATTCAAGTCAATTTAGAGTGTTGGACGCACTTACTGATAGATTAGATCAAACAACATTCAGAGTAAATGAAACCCCCCAAGGACCTGGAAGAGGCCAGGATGGTGGGGATGGAGGAGGATTCAGAGGAGGAAGAAATAGAGGTAGAGGGAAAATAATATGTTACAAATGAAATGAAAAAGGTCACTTGGCCAAAGACTTCCCTCATCCAAGACGACCATGGTTCTCTCATTGCAGGAACAATGGCCACACAACTGAAGACAACCCATAACTGATCATGAAATTGGAAGATCAGGTTCGTCAATGAGGAGATAATATCATAAGCTCAGAATTAAAAATGGGAATTGAGGGTAAGCTACCTAATATTAACATCATTACTCATGGAGGATAAGAATTGGGGCAGATGCAAACGATCAACCCAATATTTAAAAATATGTTCCCAAAGATGACAAGTATGATCTTGTGAAACAAAAGTTGTTTTTCAAAAATGCAATAGAAATATTTAAGATCATCCCCACTCCATAAATAATAGAGAATCCCCCTAAATTTTCATCTCAACCTAACCTTGTGCAAGCCCCTACCTCACCACCAACACCTAGAAATTATGCACTCCCAAGGAGACACCCTGAGAAGTCTTTAGGTGTAGTCAATCTCTGGTTTCAATTATTATTTGATATCCTACGGGATGACCAAATTACTGAGAAGTTGAACAACACCCTGTACCTAATATTGGGAAATGAGGGAACCTAAGAAGCCATAGCAAGGACCAACCTCCCAGATAAGAACACCCAGAGAATACAAAGAAGAAAGGTGCGAACAAGAAAATAATTTAGGTTAGAAGCCGAGCTAGATGATTTTGAAATCAAAGACGTCATGCTAGATTTAGGATCATATGTCAACATCCTACCCAAAAATACCTGGGTATCTTTGAGAAAACCTCAGTTAGTATATTCCCCTATCCAGTTGAGAATGGAAAACTAGTACTGCATTTTCCCAGTATGAAGGCTGGAAAATGTGGAAATAGATGTTGCAGGAGTTAACAACAAAACTAATTTTGAGGTGATTGAAATCATGGGAGATAAGTATCCCTACCCTTCTCTACTTGATATTTATTGAGCATACGAAAACTATGCTATTGTTGATCTAAAGAGAGACACCATGACGTTTGAAGTAGACAGGATAAAAGTAGTTCAATCCTTAGATCCATGTTTAGGGCCTAGATATATTAAACCAGTGGACCATAATATGGAATCAAACGCTCTTGACAAATTATACACCATCACAATAGGTACGAGAAAAGATTACATAAATCCCACTACATATGGATCAGTAAGTTGGAGAAGCATACAATTTTCTAACGAGGATTCATAAGTAGCGTTTGACAATTGGCATCAAGTTTCATATGAGTGATTCTCAAGGTGATGCATAACTGTTAGAACAATGGGATGGATTGGAACCGAGGTTAGAGAACCCCCGACATATGATGGTACCTCAGAGGTACACATTTTTCTTGCCAGCATGGAGGAGAAAATAATGACGGATCAAAGGATCTCTGCTAAGTTTGCAAGACACCCCTGCTAGATGGTGGGCCACACATAAAGCCTCGATTATGGAGTGGTAAGACACAAAACAAGCCATCCGACGTCAATTCCAAAGTAGGGATCAACTGAAAGAAGAGATGAATATATATCTTCAATATGCACAACTGTTCGATGAACGATCTGACTCTAGAGTGCATATTGAACATTTCTTAGAGCAGTGGAGAGTTGTAGAAGTAACCTCTCTCCTATGGGTTCAAGTATTCCAAAGGCCTGGTACATACATGAGGAGACCAGAAGACAAACAAGCTGTTGGTAGACCTTAAAAAACCAATTTTGTAAGGATTTCTCCTTTACAAGTTACCCTAATCTCAACATAGTCCTTCAAAGAATCAAAGAAATTATTTTTACTGACATTTTCAAAACGAGATCAAGTCCAGTAGTATGTGTTGACCATGTTCATTTGCTTTAGTCTAGTTTGGGTCTTGAAATTGATAATATACTTGTGCCTTGTTGTAAAGTTGAGAAAGACTTGGAAAAACTTGATGACTTAGAAGAGCTTAGGAATTTAGCCATTAAACAAACAAAAGGCAGTAGAGAGATTCAGGATACCATACCTAGTCACATTTGTAGCTCCTACAACCAACCACTGAAGTTGCAGAAAGTTAATATAGGGAGTGTAGAGAATCCTAAGATAGATTCTATAGGAGACTATTGGGATGAGAAAACTATGAATGAAGTACACAATTTGTTGTAGGAATATGAGGACTTGCTCCTGAAAACGTTCTCAGAACTGAAAGGTATAAAAGGAGCCATGGGAGAAATGAAAATTGAGTTGAAACCCAGCTCAAAACCTGTAGGACACATACCATATCGACTTAATCCTCGAATAAAAGAAAAGGTCAAGAAAGAAGTGGACAAAATGGTTGAGGCATGACTTATTTTCCAAATCGAAGAAGCATAATGGATTAGCCCCATAGTTATCCAGAGTAAAAAAGGTACATACGACATTCAGGTCTATGTGGACTATAGAAGTATGAATTCTACATGTGTGCATGATCCGTTTCGAACACCTTTCAATGATGAAGTTTTAGATCAAGTTGCAGAAAAATAATCTTATTCGTTTACAGATGGATTTCCAGGATATCACCTAGTCAGACTCATAGAGGAAGACAATGAGAAGACTACATTCATAATCAAATGGGGATCATTCACATATAACATAATGCCCTTTGGTTTGAAGAATTCCCCTGTAGTTTTTTCTTAGATTGTGATAACAACATTTCGATAGTTCATCCACAAGTTTGTAGAAGTCTATATGGATGATTGGATGATGTAGAACCTGTTAAAAGATCATGTCAGGATACTCAAGTTAATGTTTGATAGATGTCGTGAAATGAAAATATCTCTGAATCTAAGGAAGTGTATTTTCTATATACCTCATGGAAATTTGTTAGGCCATATTGTATGCAGAGAAGGAGTCTTGGTAGACCCAGGTAAAGTTGCGGTCATTCTAAACATGACACCACATACAAGTGATAAACTGTTACGCTCCCCACTGGACATACAGGATATTACCACAGGTTCCTAAGAAGATATGCAACTATCATAGTACCCCTTGAGAAATTGCTAAAGAATTTCAAACTATTTCGGTGGACACCAGAGTGTGACAAAGCATTCGACATTCTCAAAGAAAAACTAAGTACTGCACCTATCTTGATATTTCCAAACTGGGAAATTGAATTCCATGTACATGTGGATGCATTAGTCATCGCCTTGGGATCCATTCTAGCTCAACCAGGGGAAGGGAATATGGACCACCCTATATACTTTTCCAACAAAAACTTTCGCAAGCTAAGCGCAACTAAACAACCACTGAAAGGGAAGGTCTAGCTATGATTTATGCATTACAAAAGTTTAGATACTACTTGTCAGGCTCTCATTTCAAGTTTTTTACTGACCATTCTGCATTGAAGTACCTAGTCAATAAACCAATACTTGGAGGAATAATTTGCAGTTGGCTATTGCTTTTTCAAGAGTTTTCCTTTGAAGTAATTGTCAAACTAGGAAGATACAATGTAGGTCTTGATCACCTTTCCAAATTGGAGTTAGGGGAAAGTGGTGGAGCAGTGGATGATCAACTCCCAGATTCAGACCTGTTCCAGATTGAGGCTATCCCAGAGTATCTTGAAGACATCGATTTCTTCCTCAGTACAGGGACTTTCCCAAAAACTTACTCCACAACCCAAAAGCGACATATGGTGGTTCGTGCAGCAGAATATCCATTGATTATGGGATAGATCTACAAATTGAGACTCGACAAAATCCTTAGGAAATGTGTCTTGAACCACAAAAGGAAAGATATCTTGTGGGAATGCCACAATGGAGTTGTGGGAGGACATGTTGGAGGTAAAGCTACTGCACATAAGGTACTTCAAGCTGGATTATGGTGGGATACGTTATTTAAATATGCTAAGGAGTATGATAGATCTTGTGACACCTGCCAAAGAGTAGAAAAGCTATCACACCGAGATGAATTACCCCTTTAGCTAGTCAGAGCACTTCAAGCATTTGGGAAGTGGGTTGTTGATTTTATTAGACCGATCAACCCCCCAGCTAAGCACTCAAAATCCAGATACATCATTACCACAAATTATTACCTCAGAAGACGGGCTGAAGCAGAGGCATTTCAATTCTATTTGACAGATATAACTGCTAGATTTATCTTCAAGAACATTATAACTCAGTTTGGATGTCCTATAATTTTGACCAATGAACAAGGTAGTCACTTTATTAATAGTACAATTGCAACGTTGACAACATAATTTATTATACAACACCATAAGAGAAATCCCTAATCCACCAGATAATGGTACATTGGAGGAATTCAATAAAATTATGTAAAGAGGACTAACAAAGGTATGTTTCTCAAATAGGTAAGACTGGGATGATAGAGTTCCAATAGTCTTGTGGGCTTACAAGACTACCACAAAGGAGCTACACAGGTATACTCCATTTTATTCGGTCTATGGGGAAGAAGTTGTTGTATCTGTAGAATTTATTACCCCTAGTCTCTATATAGCATGGAATACACATGTGACAGAAGATGAATCGGTTGTGCAGAGGATTGCAGGTTTGCAAGAACTTGAGGAAGTAATATTTCTAGTAGATTTTTATTAGACATTAGAGAAAGATAGACAAAAATCTTGGCATGACATGCATATTTAGTCTAAGCATTTCTTTTGCGCAAAAATTCTTACTCAATCACACAAGATCAAAAGAGCCACCATTACATTAAATGAAGTCATTAAATATGACGAGGACCCCCATTGTGGTTGGAGGGAGGGAAAATTCGAACTAGATCATAGCCCATGTGCCATATGCATTTTTTCTAGTCATAGCCTTTATGATAGCCACCATAACCTGTCAGAACTTTTCATTAAGACATAAAGGCATGATACATGGAGATGCCATCGATATCCCCTCTGTGCTTCTCAGCTGTTAAAAATTTAAGCCCCTCAGCTCGACCATGTCCCTGTCAGTCCGTTCATTAAAAGCCAAGATCACTTGATAGATCTTACCCCGTTATCCATCCTGTTAGGAACCTAAGCTTAAGATTGCATTTATGGCCTAATGATGAGTGTATTTATGTGTGCCTATAGAGTTTCCTAGTTATCCAGTTATAAGACCCCATGAACATGCAGAGCGAGAATCACTGTTTGTTGTTAATTACCCTCTGATTTTTAATTTTCTGCAATCGTGCATACCCTGAGAGATTTCCATTTCCTTGTCACAAGGATGAACCCAAATCACCCAAATTATCAACACTTCAGAACTAGCATGCCAAGAGCAACAAGAGGTCGGATTTCAGCTCCCAAAGAAGCAATCCTAGATGACCTGTATGATCTTAGGATCGATATCTTCGGGGATGTCAAGGGGAAGACGAAGCAAGTGAAACTTCTAGACCTTGATCTGATGGACCAAGTATTGTTTCCAGAGATGAACATTACTGTGTTCTGGGACTTGGTCTCAGATATAATGAGAGGCATGCAGTTGATATCAAAGCCAGAGTTCATCAACCTGTTCAACTTCACAATTATGCACCTCAGGGATCTACCTGTATTTGGGATCACTGGTGAGGTTGCGTGGTGCACAAATTTTCTAATCAGTCAAGTGCATTAAATAAGCTTATGGCTCGACCAAAGATATCTAATTCATGCAGAAGACATCCTCCATATCACCAGATTATCTCTTGAGGGTGAGGATGTGTCCAAAAGATTTCAAGGCCTGAGCAAGCATGAGAAGAAGAAAGGTGAAGTTATCTTGTACAAGAAGTTCCACACACAAAGAGGTGGGAGAAAAATAAAGATTGACCAATCAATCCAGAAACAATCCAAACAACCTACTATGTAATTGCGGGCAAGGTCATGCGTTCCTACTACAAGGGTGATTGCAACTTAGATGCTCTTTCAGTAGAATACTTCTATGCAAATGGAGCAGTATTCAATGGGTGCAACTACCTACTAGAGGAACTCATGGTCACTTGTGAGGATGCTCAGGAGAAAGGAGAAACATTCAAATATGGATACCTACTAGTGGTGTTTGCAATGTGGAAATGGAATCCACCTGATTCGGATTTTATGAGAAGAACGAAATGAATACAAATATTAATAGGTTCTTAACACAAAATAACAGAGATACAATAAAACTAGTTTTCTATTCAATAACGAAATAAGATGAAACTGTAAAATGCAGTGGAAACAAGCTTGCTGGAATGGTGGCGGCTTATCTTTGAGAAGAGATGTGACGGTTGTACGCATTCGAAAGAAGAAGATTACAATGAGGATCTAAAGGCATTTTTACAATAAACAAGAATTCCAAAAACCCTAGACATCCAAAAACCTAACCCTAGGAGATGAAGTGCCAAAAGTCATGTGGGCCCCGTTTGGGTAAGTTAGTACATCAACTTCTCGGGGTCGTAACTTTTGCATATGATCTTTGTTTTAGGCGTGTGATAGCCCATTGGAAAGGTATCATCAAGGATATTCATTTTTGGGGCTCAATCATGCCTTTCTACATCATTGAGGAGTTCGATCCCAAACAACCTTCATTTAGGCCCTCAAAATGGCCCTAGAAGTTAAAATTGCTAAAAATAGTAAATTGCCAAAATTGTTAGAAAACTGTTTTGAGCTAGTTTGAAAAGGTGGGTGGCCAGCGATATCTATCTGGATCAATCCTCCATCCTTAGGAAGAAATGGTATCCATTGCGTTGAGGTCCCCCATCAGATGAGGACATTTCTATTGAATTTGGCCTCGCATGAGCCACTTGCCTTGGTGCATTAGCTTCTCTGCTTTGACGACTCGATAAAGCTGGATCCTTTGTTGTCGAGTGCCCTTGATCTCTGTGTCCACAATTTGATTATTGGATGCCTTTTGTATGAAGTTAGGGTTGAGCTCTGTTGGTGTCATCTGTTCTGCTACTTCTGAGGTGTCCAATAATGGTGGGAAATAAGGGCGAAGGAGATCCACGTTGAACATTGGGTGCAGGCCAAGGAAGGGAGGAATGTTGAGCTCAAAAGCATTGTACCCCACAACCTTGGTGATAGTGTATGGATGATAATGGAGTGGGAAAAGCTTCCGATGGGGTCATGTAAGGCATTCTTTTTTCAAGTGAAACCAAACTTTGTTGCTCACCTGAAACTTATGTGGCACCCAATGTTGATCGTGGCGCTATTTGTACTTGTCATTGGACTTCTTTAGGATATCTTGAACCTGTTGGTGGATGTGATGGATCCTCTCAATGAACTGGGTGGCTTTTTCAGCTTCAGTTGGAGCAGGATATGAGTTGATCGAGGTGACCACAAGGGGAAGTGAAACATCTATGGGACCCAATGGTTGGAATCCCAACCCCACTTGAAAGGGGCTGTGGCCGGTTGAGCTATGGAGGGAATGGTTGTAGCTATGTTGGACATAGGGAAGGCTCTCATCCCATGTGTGAGGTTGATTTGAATTATACATGTGAAGGATATGCACAATCATTCAATTTGAAACCTCGGTTTGGCCATCTGTCTGGGGGTGGAAGGCTATGGATTTGGTGAGCTTGGTGTCCAACAATGACCAGAGGCTCGACTAGAATGTTCTGAGAAGTCGACTATCCCAATATGAGACAATGGTTTGTGGGATTCCAAAATGTATCCAGACTCATTCAAACAAGAGTTTGGCAGTGGCCTCTGCTGTGATGCTCTTATTGCAGGCAAACACAATCGCCATCTTAGAAAAGAGATCAACAACCACAAAAACACAGTCATTTTCCTTGCTTGGTGGATGGGAGGCCTAAAATGTAGTCCATTGAGATGGATTCCCATAGTCTGTCAGGAGTAGGAAGAGGGGTGTATAGGTCCTATTTCTTAGTGGTGGGTTTGGCAATAGCATAGGCAGTGTAGGACCTGATATACTTGTTGACCTCCTGTCAAAGTTTCGGCCAATAGAAATGTTTCTGTAGCATCGCCACTATCTTTTTGAAACTGAAGTGTCCTGCCACCTAACTGTAGCGGGCTTCCCAGATCAACTTCACTCGCTCACTTGATGGAACACAGATATGGCCCAGATGACACAACAACCCATCTTGAAGATGAAAATTATCGACAACTGCGTTTGCACCCAACATTTGGTAGGTGGTGGTGAAGTCAGGGCCTGTCTCATATAGTTGAGGCCATCCAGATGTCTCATGGCCACAAGAGTCTAGCACAGTGGTCAGTTCGGCGACTGGTGATATGCTAAGGCAATCAACGACGTGATTGGTGCTTCCTATTTTATACTTGATGTTGAGGTGGAATTGCTACACGTATGTGTACCAATTTTGATGGCGATCATTCTGCAATTTTCCCTATGTTTGCATGAACTACAGTGGCTTATGATCAGTGTGGATGACTGTCTCCTTCCCAAGAATGTAATGGCTCCATTGGCGGTAGGATTTTACAATGGAGTACATTTCCTTATCGTAAGTAGGGTAATTATGGACAATATCTGAGAGTGTCTCACTATGATAGGCCACGGGGTGGCCGTGCTGAGTGAGAACGGTGCCCACAACATAGTCTAAAGCATCTGTCTCAATTTCAAAGGGATGTTGCAGGTCTGGTAGTGAAATTACTGGGGCTGAGCACAAGTGCTTCTTCAAATCATCGAACGCTTGGTTTGGGACTGGCCCCATGCAAATTTTTCCTTACCATCACCCCTGTTTATTTGGTTGAGGGCCCATGCAATATGGGAGAATCCCAACATGAATCTGGGGTATAAATTGGCAAGGCCCAAGAAGCTCTAAAGCTCAGTGAGTGTTGTTGGGGCTAGCCAGTAATGGATGACTTGGATCTTGGCTGGATCCACATGTATGCCATGCTGATCAATGATGTATCCCAGGTAATGGACCCTGTCCATGCCGAAGGAGCATTTTTCCAAGTTGGCGTATAGCTTGTGTTTCCGCAGGGTGTGTAGAACCTGCTGAATATGCTTCAAGTGTTTGACCCAAGTCTTGTTGTAAATTAGAATGTCATCCAGATACAACACTACAAA
>JASDQU011403726.1:15214-35167 GCA_032191745.1 Picea mariana
TTTGTTTTATTTTATTGCTCCACGGTCCTGTTTTTCTAACAAGATGGAGTATGGATTCAAGAGATTATGCAGTTGATGCTATCAGATGATATTGATAGTGATGATGGTGCTCGTGATCTAATCATGAGAAAGCATGTATGGCTATGATAATGCTACTGGTTGAATGGTATGTTTTTGCTCAAGACCATTGCCTTCAATACCTCGCTACCTACGAGGGAGTGTTGATATTATGGTAGCTACGAGAGGTATTAACCTCCATGTGTAACCCTGACAAGAATAGAATATTCTAGGAAGCAAGAGAAACCCTAAAACGTTGGGGGGTAACCCTAAGAGGCAAGTCGGCTCAAGAGAATATTTATTATTGCGTTATTAGCCTCTAGAAGTAGAAGTAGGCCCAACTAGGTCACTTGGAAGACTATAAATAGGAGGGCGCTAGATCTCATTCGTCACCTCACATCTCACAACTGCATAAGGCCAATGGTGCGCAAGTTTGGAGAGGAATTGCAGTTGCATTTGCTCCAACTGTTAAATTTTGGTTTTGGCTTGGAATTTCTCTTGGTTATGGTTTGGACTTTCTGCTTGGCCTTTGGTTATTCTTTCTTGGTGTGTTAGCCCTGGAGAGAGGTACGCTACCTTGATTGGCTAATAGGCCTAGGGTTTTCTTCCAGAATTATTCTCTTTCAAGGTTAAGGTGCTCGGGGGTGGCTTTAGCCTATGGTTGGGTGACAATATTGCTATATTGTCTATGGTTAAACGAGCACAACTATAATTTTCTAACAGAATGCATATTAATTTGGTTTGACTTTTCATGCATCTCATGTATTTTAAGTTTTTTGGTAGTTTGAAATTTTCTTTATATAAGGAATCTTACATGGGAGAGATCATCGTTGGCACTAGAATGGGTTTGAAATGACGATTGCTCAATATTTTTTGGAGATGAAGGTGGCCATGAAATTGGGCACCGGTGATGCAAACCACTATGACTTCCAACATTTCTACTATGAAGGTAATACCGTAGTACCTAAAGTGCCTAGTGAGAATTAACATATGAGTGGCTTGCTTTTCAATACTATGCAATATTGGTAATATAATAGATATATCATTAATTATCTAAGGTGTTTACCAGTGTAATAAAATGAGTTGCTAAATGGACATTTGTCGAGGCCTGTTCTCCATGTCTCTAGGGAATATTGATGTCATCGTGCAATATTGACACCACCTTTTCTACAAGGTAACTTTGGTGTTAAATTTGATGTATCAAATGGTCTTAAAACTTTTGCATGACTCTAATAGAAATATTGCTACCCATGATAGGACAATTCACACATGGTACTCCTTTTTTCCCTTGGACAGAGGGCATAGGATTTTACTGAACCATGTTGCAAAACAAAAAACACATGCACAAAATTCTTACCAACAAATGAATAAACTTATGTTTAATCAACAACAATGCTAAAGAAAAATGAAATCCCCCCATCTCTAGAAAAATTAAAAAAAAGGAAATTCTCCTATTCTAGTTGTGTATTATTATAGAATTATAAGCAACATTTTTAGAAAGTGATTTCATTTACATTTCCTAGTTTCTTATAAGCAACATTTTCAGAGAGTGGGATCATTTCCATTTCCTAGTTGTTTGTAGGGTCTCAAAAAACCTAGAATTTTACAACAATACATATATCATGAATCCAATAGCAGATTGTGAGCTAAAAAAAAATTCAGTGAATTAAAGCCGTGGAATGCAACAATGCCACGCCAAAAATAGATGCATATCATTTAAAGTTCAAAATTTAGGGAAAATGGATGCAACCATGGGTTAAAAATAAAAAATACTACCAGATACGTTTTAGGCTTTGATTTATACCCTTAAAATGCTAGAACAAGTGCAAAGACTCACAAAAGGAACAACGATTTCAATTATTATTTTAAATTAACCTTAATAGTAGTCAAAATCTTCCTTGAAGCTTTAGTTAAATTTCTACCATATGAAGACTAGATTTTTAAAAAAGTGAACAATAAAAGCTTTAAAATGCTAATAGCAAATAAGAATTCACTAACAAACTTCACACAAGGCATGGACACTATTTGACCTCTGAATACATTAGCTATGGATACGCTAAAACAAAATGGATTACAAAATGAAAATTGTTTACATACAAAAATAAAGGAATGGACTATGATTGGATTATGAGACTGCCTCTTCCACTTGTCTTCCTTGATGCCGACAAGGAGCATTCAAAGGTAGCAATGACATTACTTTTTTTTTTTAATATATATGCGTCTTCAACTAGCTTTAACAATGTAAGCATAAATTATTTGGCTCAAATTTGCTTTAAACAAGAAATTGATTGCCCATTATTCTTCTCTATTATGCTCATCCCCACTTACAATTTTTCTAGACAATGCAAGGCCAAACTCAATCCCTATCAAAGTCACCTATGGGAATTAAGCAACTTCTTCCATTGTGGCAATAAATGTAGTACCTTTTTCTTACTTCTCTTTTCTTAATGTATATGTAAAAAGTAGCCAATTAATGAAGCCAATAGAGTAGAAGTAGAAAATTAAGGATGTTTGATAGACACATGAAAAGCATAACCGAAGAAGAAAATGAAGAATTCTTGCAATATAGAAGAGATCTTGTAATAATAGTTCAGACCCTGTGGTCCTGGCACTCGAATTTGGCATTTATTACGAGGACTTGGAAGGAAGATAGAGTTTTCCTTTAAGTAGGGATTCTCCACTATCTCTTAATCACTCTATAGTTGAGAGTAACAAGAATATAAATAATCATGATATTTCTAAGATGACCTGAATTTGTATTTCTACCCTGCGTTGTACATGAATTGGACATGCAGTCCTATTAATATTTTGTTATTCTTATGGCATAACAATTGATATTTTGGCTAGAGTGATCCATGAGGAAAACACAAGAAAACACATTATTGTCCAAAAGGGGAGTATTATTAAAAGCATGTTATTCGTTGGATGTTAATCATGTTAATCAACTTCATCATGTCGATGTAAAGTTGTCCCAAAATTCCTAAGATACTTGCTAGTCCATGCGTTAAGACACGTGCTCTCTTTATGGTTGTGTTGTCAGTGTGCATTTCAAGCTTTTCCCATTTATAGTATGAACGAATATTCTGAAAGGTCATTTACTTAAACTTTAATAATTTTAAAAGTGTTATTTATTAAATATAAAAATGTGTTTTATCTTGAATGTTATTGGTTCAAACAATTGATTTGACTAATAAACATCATATAACAAAATAAATAACTATAATAAAATAGATTTTTAAGGGCTATTTGACACGAGAAGAACTTTGGATATAAACATATGTACAACCTATAGAACAAAAGGAATTGATGCAACATGTACCAAGCTAAGACGGGGCATTCCTCTACAACATACACATTCTTTTTATAGAAGATAAATTACAGAGAGCGAGATTTAAAGACAATCAAATCAAACAAAACCCCAATTTTCAAATTTTGGATTAAAATTGTTGATGACCTAATGGAGCAAAGTATGTTGATGTTTGGACAACATCGGGAAGACATTCTCTTAGAATAATAATTAATAATATAATTATTGATTATTAAATATCATATATAATAAGTAAATGATAATAATAAATAGTTATTGATTATTCAAGGGACGCATCCTTTCATGGATGGTCACCATATGTTCCCTATCTATGGAACACTCATCATTGTAATAATATATCGATCATATCTCATATGAAGAAAAACCAACATGGTATCAGAGCAGAATTGGGCTGACTCCCTCACTGGAGGGCCCAGGTAAATATGAATAAAAACAATAGGGTGAGCCCTTCATTGCTTGCTTGGGTAATTGTCTACAAATTTTGTTATCCCTATTGTATTCCCAAAGAGCAAGAGCGGCGAAATGATGGTTTTCTGCATGCCACACCTAGCATTTAAACTTTAAATCCCTTGAAACAAAAATACCTATTCTGATGTGAATGGGCAGTTACCAAAACTCTCGTGGGAAATGTACCTGGCACCCAACTACTTGTGGGATTCTCTTCCTCTAGTGGATGTGGACGTGAGAAGGGCGTTCAATGACCCACTTGCGCAGGGATACTACAGAAAATGTCAGTATGTGGCATGTGCACGCAGTGCTACAACATAAGAGGTTGCCAATGGATTGTTATCACATGTTGTAAAGACGATAAAGAAGGAAAAGTCTTATGTACATGAGGATTACTTGAGATCGAGCATAGCCTTCCTTGAGACGAAACGATCTTTCCTGCTAGAGATCACAGATGTGCGTATGTCTATTGAAAGAACATATAATTTTTTTTATGTTGAAGACACGTATCTTAATGACACTAAGGGTGGTTAGCATTTAACCAAGTCGAATTTGGGTGGGGTGAGCTCCTCATTGCTTTCCCGGGTAATTGGCTCAAAATTTTGTGATGCCCAATTGCATTTATGCTTCCCCAGATACCAAGAGAAGTAATGATGGTCTTCTAAAACCTTGATAATGGACGTGTTGCATGAATAATGGACCTTTCTTCCTATGTATGGACAGTGAGTTTAGCAAGGTTGTCTTCGGACGTATGGACAATGAGTTCAACAAGGCTTATAGTGGAATCTTGGTTGAATCTGGGCATTGTCAGTGCATAAAATTCATATAGAGATGGAATGAAAAACATAAATAAAATAAGGTTAACATTGACCATTCAAGACACATATAATTGAACATAACTTTTAGGGTTTTTGAAGTACTTGTGAGACAAGTCGGTTCGGATTTGTGTATGTGGTACATTCAATGTCCAAATAACGATGACAAATTTCGTAAATCGTTTCATTATCGAAGAGAATGGCCACATCGGTGTGTTCTAGGTGAGAGTGGAGAAGCCAGTTCCCTAGAGAGCAGTGCCAGAGGAGGGCAGTTGCTGACAGAGTAGAGAAGATACTCTTAGTCTTAGTGCTTAACAGTTACAGAGTCCCAAAGGGAGTAGTTTTATAATCCCAGAGGGAGTAGTTGCAGAATCCCAGAGGGAGTAGTTGCAGAGAGACTGGAGGACCTACTCTCAAAGAAACGAGACAGATAGTGATTTGTAGTAAGCACCCTAATCCAACTTGTGATTTGAGATGACTAAGTTGTCGTAGAGAAAGTGTACTAGTGTGGTATAGTTGGATATGTCTTAGGAGATGAAGAAACACTGCAGAGATATACAATTATGACTAGGCAGAGAGTGCAGTTGACAGAAAGCGCACCAGAGGGTGTTTCCTCAGCTTGAGATCAATCGAGATTCGTTGAAGTAGACTTATATAACAATTAGTACTACAGAGGTAGAATTTATCGTAGCCAATTACGCAAGTCATGGAAGCAGTGAGGCTTCAGAGGCTTCTTACAAGATTTCATCCGAGACATGGTGCAGATGAAACAACCAGGCTTCATCAGATAGATGAGCAAGATGGTGTAAACTTCATCTTGACGTACCTCAGATGGTCAGATGAATAAACCAATACATTGGTTTCAAAAGGAAACCTCGATATGTGTTGTGAGACATTGAGTCCATGAGGGACCCTTGATATGTATTAGACATTGGTTTCATGAGGAAACCCTTATATGTCAAATAAGGTCCAAAATGACATTCCCTTTCAGAGGGAGACAATTGCGCCAATTGATCGCATTGATCATGTAGCTCCAATTAATGTTTCCATATATATTGCAGTAGGTTGAAAGATACTTGCATGGGATCATTAGACTCTGCAGGGGGAAGAAGGACATGCAAATCCTCATGGTACCTTTCAAGAGAGAAAGATACCTCAGAGATATTCATGCTATGCTGCAACTATGAGCCACATCATTGATTTCGAGCCTTCTTGTTATGAGGAGGAATCTACTCAGCCAATATGGAGAGATGCCATGATGGGTAAGTATCAATTCATCATGAAGAATGATGTGTGGGCTATTGTTCTGAGAACTGAGGGGAAGTTTGAAGTGAATTCCAAATGGATATACAATATCAAACACATAGTTGGCGGGAGCATCGAGAGGCACAAAATGATATTTGTTTCTAGAGGATTCTCTCAGGTGGAGGGAATAGATTATGAGGAGACATTTTCTCCTGTTGCTCGATACACTTCTATCCAGATGATTATTTCCCCTACAACATCCATGGGTTGGAGAGTACATCAGATGGATGTAAAGACAACCTTTCTCAATGGAGATATTGAGGAAGAAGTATACATCGAGCAGCCATATGGTTTCGTGATGCATGAGACGAACTCTCATGTGTGCAGGTTAAAGAAGGCCTTGTATGGACTCAAGCAACCACCTTGAGCTTGGTATGCGAGGATTGATGGACACCTGATGATTTTTGGGCTTCAACAAAAGTGTTGTCGATCCCAGCCTGTACTACAATATTTTTAATGGTGAGTCCATGATTTTGGTTCTCTACGTTGATGATTTATTCCTCACCGATACAAAGAGCCTTACTGTTGAATGAAAGTATGGGTTGGCCTCTAAGTTTGAGATGAAGGAACTTGGTATGATGCACTACTTCTTGGGTCTAGAAGTGTGGTAGAGAACTGATGAGATCTTCCTGAGTCAGGGGAAGTACACAGTTGAGATATTGAATAAGTTTGGGATGCTGAACTTGAAGCCCATGGCTACACCAATGGAGATGGATTCAAAGAAACTAAGTCTGTCTTCTTCTGATTCCGACAAAATTGATATGACCCTGTACAAACAACTGATTGGATCATTGATGTATTTGATTAACACCAGACCAGATATTTTCTATGCAGTGAGTGCACTTAGCCATTTTATGAGTCAACTGAGATAGACACACAAGATTGTTGTGAAGCATGTGTTGAGATACCTGCGAGGCACAGTTGGACATGGTTTGAGATAAAATTCTAGTATTGATATGATATGGTAGGAATATATTGACTTTGATTGAGTAGGGAGATCAGTGGATAGAAAGAGCACCTTCGAGTGTTGCTTCACATTGGGATCTTCCATGGTTTCCTGGTGTAGTAGGAAACAGATTGATGTGGCTTTGAGCACATCAGAAGCATAGTACATTGCATTAAGTATGTCAGTCTGTGAAGTAGTGTGGAAGATTTATCCGAACATGTGTTGTGGATTCCACCATTAGTCATTATGGTAACCAAAGTTGTGTGAAGATCTCATATAATCAAGTGTTTCATGACAAATAAAACCACATTGAGATCAAGTGCCATTACATCCGAGACATGGTGCAGAGGAAGGAAGTATTGGTGTTGTACCTTCCTACAGATGAGTAGATTATTGATATTCTTACCAAACCAGGATGAACTTCAAGTACTTATGTGATAAACTTGGCATGGAATAGAATGCCTCCCTCACTGAGAGGGAGTGTTGATGCTTGCATATTCCTGAGACATTCTCCATATCGCACTCTTTTGTGACTAATTTGGGTTGATCTGCGATGACACTTATCCGAGAAGGGATAAGTGGGACACTTATTCGAGAAGGGATAAGTGGGACACTTATCCGATAAGGGATAAGTGTGTTTGGGCTTATATCCCAACGTCCCGTGTGGAGAGAACATGAGGACATGTCAAGGGAGTTGACCCTTGACATCACACACTATGGGAGTTGACCCTAGTGTTTCTAGAGGGTGTAGCCTCTAGAAGTCCACATGGGAGTGCCATGTGTGACAAACTTTCTCCAGATCGTACTCCTCTGTGAATTGAGTTGAGTTGATCTGTGAGGACACTTATTCGAGAAGGGATAAGTGCATTTGGGCTTATAGCCCAATGTCCCATGTGGAGAGCACATGAGGACATGTCAAGAGAGTTGACCCTTGAAGTCGCACACTATGGGGAGTTGACCCTAAGTGTTCCTAGAGATAGTAGCCTCTAGAAGTCCACATGGGAGTGCCATGTGTGACAAAATTTTTTTCTACTATGGTGGTTGTGTACCACTGGTGGATATTGTGTGTCTATGGACAGTAGTTGTGTACTACAATGGAAAGATACCTCCCTATCTAAGAGGGAGTATTGATGTTTCAACATCGGGCGAAACTTCTCCTAGATTGGGCTGCAAACCAAGGGAGATAGGATACATTTATCATAAAGGTGCACTTGTGGTAAATGGGCCCAGACGTAGTCCTTCCTTGATCATGACAAGGAATAATATGGACTCTAGGTGCTTCAAGTGATTTCCACATGTCAATTAGCATCACACTAACATTCACTCATAGGTGTGTACTTGTGGCGAAAGATCCTGGTGTGATCTTTGTCCTAGTCATGGTGATTTGAAAAGGAATGATAAAGACTCAAGATGCTATATGTTATTACATGCAGACCTAAAGTGAGCATCATCTCAGAGAGAGTCAATTGGCTCAAAAGGGAGAGACGCAGAAGGAGTTTCTCCTTGGTTCAGGTGGGAGAGAGACGTCTCCCAAGATTGACGTACAAGTGTCATGAGTCTAGGGTGAAGTTTGTATACTTCAAAGACAAGCTTGGCATGATGCAGAATGTCTCCCTCATTGAGAGGGAGTGTTGATGTTTGGACAACATCGGGAAGACATTCTCTTAGAATAACAATTAATAATGTAATTATTGATTATTAAATATCATATATAATAAGTAAATGATAATAATAAATAGTTATTGATTATTTAAGGGATGCATCCTTTCATGGATGGTCACCATGTGTTCCCTATATATGGAACACTCATTATTGTAATAATATATCGATCATATCTAATATGAAGAAAAACCAACAAAGAAAAACAAGGTTATAAAAAATCCATATATCTTCTTCATAGGTGTAAATTTCAAGAAAAAAGTTGACAAAAAAAAAGAAATAAATTAAAGTTTCATNATATATCTCCTTCATAGGTGTAAATTTCAAGAAAAAAGTTGACAAAAAAAAAGAAATAAATTAGAGTTTCATGAAAGGTAGGATGACATACATTTTTATGGATGACAAGACCATTAGAATATTTAAAGACTTTCTCTTAACCTTATAGTAGAGGGGTCCGACCATAAATTCACACATCCCTCCATGGTAGTGGCTCTACCCTTGTTTTAGAGGCCCTAAATTCATAAATATGACAGAGGCCAACTTTTGCAGCTTAGGAAACCCATAAAATCCATTCTACAAGGCCCTAGGGTCTTCATTGTGATGTAGATATAACACTTCAATTTATGGTCCAAGACAATTCAAAAAGCATAATCAGCCAATTCATTCCATTTTCATAGCAAGTCAACATCGCATGCTTTGCCCTAATATTTCATCATTCATGTTAACTCAATAAAGAAAATTGCTAAGGCATGCATTGCTAAGTATATCACCTCAATCATTAAATTAGCTTGAATACAAGCATGCTAGATGATGATAGTTTATTGCAATGTTGCTCAAACTCAATTATCATTGGATAAAAGACAACAACAATTTGTTATGATTTATTTAGTTATTTTATATTTTAATACATGAAATCCGAACTATTCATAGACTAATGGAGCAACATGGAAGCCACAACTTAGACATGTTCTTAATACAAGCACGTTAAACAATGATAGTTTATTGACAATTTTAGTTCCATGTCAATAATGTTGTTCAAACTTATCATAATTGGATCAAAGAGAGTCATAATTAAATAAAAATACATATTTTTCATATGTTTTTTTATTTAAAAAAAAAATGAAACTGTTTGTCACTCAAATACAAGTTGGATTACAGGGGCAACATGAAAACCACAATTTGGTTGCCAATAGAGCCATGCTACCCACCAAATCGACACAATGAGGGCCCACATAACTGGCACATTAATAGTTATGTAAAAACACCTTTAATATATGTAAACTTGGAACACTTATCCCATCTCCACCGAGGCACCAAAAACTTTAAAATATTTAATTAGCATTGCTTATCAGAAGTATTTTTTCACTCTCATATAGTTTGTTTTTTGTAAACATCATATAATAAGATTCTTCTCCTATACTCCATTATGGAATACTAAGCCTTTTTGGCCTTGTGCTTTTTCTAAGCATTATTTAGTCATCCAATACACAAGAATTGGTCCTACCCTAATATGGAAAATGAATGAGCTAACGATTACAAGCACTATACATATAATTACATGTAGTTATTGTCCTATCAAGCTCTTAAATTTGTTATTATCCAATTATGTCATTTACCAAGTGAAATTTATTGTCAGATGCATTCTGTAATGCATTCTGTAATGTTTAAAGTCTCAAGGAAGAAGGTCGACCTACCTCTATTGTGTTGGTCCTTTTAGGGTTGTGGAAAACTAGTGGGTTTATGTCACAAATCTAGAATGAGGTGAATAAAAAACACTCCATTTACTCTTTTACCTCTATCTTATTTTCTAAATTTACCTATCATTATGTATGAAAACAAAGTTGTGATTTGCTTCCTTAAAATGCACATTAAAATAAGTTGGATACACCAACATATATGGATTTTGGAATCGTTTTTATGACATAAATACTTCTATTCTCTTACACATATTTTCATTATTTTGCAGATTTTTTTTTTTTTTGTAATATAAGTAGTGTTTCTTCGACAACAAACAAAGAAAGCAACAAAGAGATTCCCACCCGCACAAGGAATTTTGGCTTGAAATATCCTAAGTTTCAATGCTCTTTCCCATCCCTACATTCCCTTATTAGCTAGTAGTATTTAGATAGACCATAAATAAAAACCAATCATTGATTCTCAAGTCTCAATAATCAACAAAGTAGGGAATCTAAAAAGAGAATCACATTATTTGAGTGATTTGAATTCGATCATCATATAATTGATCTATCTTGGTACTTTCTGGGTGGAAACAAATGGAGGAATAGACTTGCAAGGCCATTTTAGTGGCATGTCCTAGTTTGGAAAATTGGGGTGTTGAACCTTCTGGAGCCATTTTGAGGCATTAAATGACATTTTTTGTGGTTACAACGCTCAAAACATGTGCCCACACCCTTAACATTGATTTACACACACTGGATCCATTTTGAGGTATTAAACGTTATAATGCTTGAAACTTATGCCCACACCCTTAACTTTGATCTACATTCTGATACCTTTCCAATGGTGAAACAATCGCCTCAATTGTAGCTCATATGAGAAATTTATACCTCTTGCAAGTTGACCTACCTTGTTGACCACCATGGTATGAGTGGATGCCATGTCAACGCCCATTACTCACACATATAGGGCTATCCATGTGTGGAATTTCAAGAATATTCTAGAAGGTCCAAACCTGATCACTAATTGAGGGTTGAGGAAGTCAAAACCCAAAACCGAGACGACTATCGGGTTATGTTAAATATGTTGGGGATTGGGTGTAACCGGATACGAAGAAAATAAACAGAATTGTAGATAATCAAAGAGGGATAAGTTTCAAAGATAATAGGTGGTGTCTAAAGACACCATTACAACACTTAAGCATGAGGCATTGTGATCAGAACGTCACAATGCATATTGAACATCTTCACGCATAATCACTTTACATTCTTGTACATGTGTACCATGTACTAATGACCCATTGGGTATGTTATTTATAGCTTTAAGATCTAACCAAATTCCTTGGAATAAGAAAGATCTTATCCATATATAACTGTCAGTGGTTAGAGTTGACTCCATAAAATTTGTGTTGTTTATTTGACTCGACAAGTATGCTCGAATCGATTATCCATGCATCCAAATCAAATTCGATTGCTCAGTTGGTTGATCCACCAACCGACTGTATTTGATTTTTGGTCAACTATCTGACCGACATCCTTGTTGACTTCTCGACCGAATGATATAGATATTTGGTCGATCACTCAACTGACTATATCCATATGCTATTCGATCACCTGTTCAAGTGATTCTAGGATAAGTGTGATGAATCATCAGAACCTAAGGTTCCAACACCCCCCCATTAGCACACATCTTTGGAGATTCAAGAGGTGAAATTAAATCAGTAGGAAACCCCCCTATAATTGTAGCTTCCTGAAGCCCAAGCATCGTATGGATCTTGATAAAGTTAGCTTCATATAAGGGCTTAGTAAAGATATCAAATACCTAATCATTTGTTCTGCAATAGGAAAGAGAGACAATGTTCTCATCAACCAACTATCGCAAACAGTGAGCATGAAGCTTAACATGCTTCATATTACTGTGGTTAGAAACTTGAATGGAACTCTGACTGTCAAAATAAAGTGTAGTCGAGGTCTATACAGGAAATCCAAGTTCTCCTAGAAGTTGGTGAATCTATATTGCTTATGTACCTACATGAATGACTCCATGATATTCTACTTATGTAGTCGACAAGGAGACTAGATTTTGTTTCTTGTATGGCCAAACCAATGATCCAACACTGAAGTGAAACACATAGCCAGGAGTGGACTTTTGATCATCACTATCACCTACACAGTCGAAGCTGGTGAAGTCGACCAATGAATATAAACTTTGACAATACTTGATACCAAGATGAGTGGTACCCTTGAGATAGTGAACAATCATTTTGACTGTTTTCTAGTGAATTTATTTGGGACCTTGCATAAAATGAGAAACCACACTAACAATAAAATAAATGCCAGGTCAACTGTGAGTAAAATAAATAAGACTATTGACCAATTTTCGTAGAGATTAGCATTGACTTTGGTAATTTGACAAGTTTTGGTCAGCTTAACTCCAGATTGAAAAACAGTAGCACACGGCTTACAATCCCATATTAAAATGTGTCAAAATATCCATTACATATTTATATTGAGAAATTTAAAAACCATCAGACAATGGTAATATTGAAGACCCCAAAAATAATGCAGAATACCAAGATTTTTCATGTCAAAGGAGTCAACAAGTTGTATCTTCAATGTAAGAATGAGAATAGAGTTATTTCTAGTCATGAGGTCATCAACATATACAACAATAATCAAAGAATTTCCATGAGTATGGAGTACATATAAGTTGTGATCAGATTCACAATGTTTGAATCCAAGTTGAAGAAAGAAATTGTCAATCTTATCATCCCAAGCTCTGGGATCTTGCTTCAAACCATAAAGAGACGTTTGAATTCAAAAAACCAAGTGAGAATCTATCACAAAACTAGGAGGTTGTTCCATGAAAAATTCTTCAAATAGGTTGTTAGGAAGAAAGGCACTCTTCACATCCATTAGATGAATCTTCCATCCAAATCAAGTAGCAAGGGAAAGAATCAGTCGAAAAAATTTCATCTTTGCAATGAGGGAAAAGGTCTCAGTGTAGTCATTGTCTTCTTGTTGAGAAAATACCTTCAAAACCAAGTGAGATTTATGAAGCTCAACAACACCTACAGAGGTAAATTTTGTCTTGTAGACCCATCAACACTTCACAATGTTATTCCTTTGAGGTCAAGGAACTAAATCCCAAGTGTGATTATTCAATATAGAATTCATTTTGTGTTAGCATAGAATGCTCCCATTCAGGTTGTTCTTGGGCATATGAGTTGTTAATATGATCAGAGGTTTCAATCACATGAGTCATCAAAGAAATACTGGCATGATACTTCTAACTACGAGTTTGTCCGCCTGAAGAAATATCACCGACATCAGGACCGACAACTTCAATTGTCTTGGCATCCCATCTAGGTAGACAAGAAAGGGGTGAACTATTGTTCACTACAGAAGGTTGATCAGAAGTCAGAAAAGTTTTATTTGACAAAGATGGTGGACCAGTCAAAAAATAAATTGACTAACTAGTTGAATCGAAGGTCGAAGGTATAGTCGAAACAAGAACAAAGTCTGACTATCCAGTCGAAGGATTGAAAGACAGAATAGGATAACCAGAGATAGAAACAACATCAAATTGATCATCCTATAACAATCCAAAGGAGGGATTCAACAACTTGATTCCATAATACTTCTCATCAAACCATAAATTTCATCTGATAATAATCTATGATTTGACAAGGTCAAACAATTGATAAGCTTTAGACTCTCCATAGTATCCCATCATGATGCAAGCATGACTCTTAGCATCCAACTTATTTCTACAATCATCAGAAATATGAGCCCATGAAACACATCCAAACACATGGAGGTGGTCGACTAAGGGCTTCCTTACACACCATCATTTGACTGGAGTCATTAAAGGAACAAATCGAGTCGAGATGTGATTGAGAAAATAGTTTTCACAATAGACAACTTCAGCCCATAAGCGAGGAGGAAAATATTTGGTCTACAAAAGACATCTATCCATTTTAATAACGTTTGATTCTTGCATTCTGCAATTCCATTCTACTGAGGAGTATGAGGGACCAACCGCTGCCAGTCAATACTAGATCGAACCAGGTATTCTTCAAAAGGTCAATTCACATACTCACCACCATTGTCTGATCTCAGGCACTTCATGGGTTGACCACATTGCGTTTCATCAAAGACCCTAAAATCTTTGAACTTTTTGAAGATAAGATTCTTGTTCTTCAGAAAATAAACTCAAGTAATGTTGGGTTGTTATATTCTTTGCAATGAAAGTATAGTCGAGGTGGATTGACTACACAAATTCAAAGTTCAAGTAATCGATATCAATTCGAATAGGTCAACTGACAAGAGGTTGAAAAGATCTTGTGTGGAAACCAAGTGAATACCAAATGAAGGTCGAATGGTAGTTGATTTGTAATTTGACTAGAAGTCAACTGTAATAGAATCCCAAGATTCGTGGGATTCGTAGACAATGATCTGTGTGGATTTGTAACAATTTTTTGGGTGCCTTTCTTTAGGGTTTTTTCTAATGTAAATCCTATAAATAAGGTGTGTTGTAATCATATTAAGTTGATTTTGTTGATGTTGTAATAATCTTCATGTTAATCTTTAGCAGTAGGTTACTGGTCATGTAGATGTAAGTCGAATTGGCTACAAGGTTGTTCTTGTGTAAAGCAAGAAGATATGATGTCGATTTTGTCTTAGGTGTAGACCAAGGTTAGGCATGCAACCTTTTATTCTGAATGAATAAGACAACAAGAGAGCAAGATGCTTTATGAATGTTGGTTTTCCGATTTGGGTTTTCAGGGTAAAATCTTTGCGTACTGTGTGTTAGCTTTGTCATTTTTTTTCTAGCTTGAATTTGTCTTCCTCTCTTCTGTTAGGTTTAGTGTGGAAGTATAATTTCCTAACATGTGGTATCAGAGATTGGTTTAATAACCTTGGATCTGAGCTACACCCTAGGTCCAGTAAGAGTAGTGAGTCAACAATCTTTAAAGTTGTGCTTAAATAATGTCAAGTAGCTTGAAAATAGAGATTGAAAAATTCAATGGCCAGAATTTTAGCTTTGGAAGCTTAAAATTGAAGATCTCCTTGTAGATCAAGAATAACGGGCAACAATTTTTCTAGGTACCATTATGGGAGGTATGTTGAGGGAAGAATGGGAGAAACTCAAGTGAAGGTCAGGGAGTACAATTCGACTTTGTCTTTCAATTTCTGTGTTGCTGAATGTCTCAGGTGAAGACTTGGCCAAGAAATTGTGGGACAAGTTGGGGAGCTTGTACCAGTCGAAATCCTTGGTAAACAAGTTGTTCCTTAGAAAGAAATTGTATATTTTGAGGACAATTGAGGGGATTTTAGTAATTGAGCATTTAAATGTGTTTAATACCATAATAATCTAGTTATTTTCTATGGATATTAAAATCACTGAGGAGGACAAATGTATTAGCCTATTATGTTATGTTCCAAACTCTTGGGATAGCTTAGTCGTGGCTATAGGGAGTAATTTAACCACATTAGCGCTAGAGACATGGTTTCCTCTCTAATGTTAGAATAAATTAGAAGGAAGAACATGGAATGATCGACCAAAGATTCCTTAATGGTGAGAGGTCGACATAGATAAAGGTAAATTCTCTGGTAGAAATTCTAAGTCAAAGGGTAGATCTAAATCCCCCATTCAATTGACGAGAATGTGTTGGAAATGCGGTAATTAAGCTGGGAATTATAAAAGAAACTGTAAGTCAAAGGCAATGGAATTCATTATAGGATCCGATGAGAAACAATCAACTAAGATAAATACTACTCCAGACAAAGGAGGCGATGTGTATCTGGCATCGACTAGTACACGGTCGAATCAAGATGTTTGGTTGATCAACTCAGGAGCATCCTATCATATGATACCACATAGAGAATGGTTTTGTGAATATGAACGATATGAAGGAGGAGACGTGTTCTTGGGTGACAAATTAACAACCAAAATTGTTGGACGAGGAGGAGTTTGATTGATATTGCGGGATGGGAGGAGTATGTTAAAATTTTGGTATGCTCATTTTACCATTGACAATATTACACCATTGTCACCAACCATAGGTACTTACATGTACCACCTGTTATGACATAAACTTGTCAGAGTCTTGTGGGTTGTGGTTTTCACCTAGGTCTATAATCTACCCTATCTTTCCTCCTTTTGCAAACCCGATCATAGGTTTTTATTCTCGGCTTATAGTTTTTCTTCTGTTTGCCTTCATCCATTTGATCGACCTGTTTTCCTTATCGGATCGCCTGAGAAGTATCAGCCATAAGCCTTTTTGTTTTCCATAAATTCGGTCACTTCTCTCTATTTGCCTTTGTCACTGATCCTTTTGTTCTCCTGAGCCCTCAGTAAGTCATCCAGGTAATTGTTCACAGAAACCACAAGCACAAGCACAAGCACAAGCGCAACACTTAGAGCAGGCTGATAGGGACTTAAATCAAGCGAGTGAGCAAGATCAACTTTCAATGACAAAGATCCATCAGGTAAATCTGATCATTGACCATCGTGCAATCAGGATCATAGAGTTTCACGAAGTATAGTGTCAGAGTTCTGGATGCGCAAAGCCAATCCTAACCGTCGATCTTGGGAAGGACACGTGGTGCATAATTAGCATAAATTGTGAAATAATCTGATCCGTCCAACTAGGGGAGCACGTGGCAGCATATAAGTGAAAT
Source organism: Picea mariana (assembly GCA_032191745.1). Classification (NCBI taxonomy): domain Eukaryota; kingdom Viridiplantae; phylum Streptophyta; class Pinopsida; order Pinales; family Pinaceae; genus Picea; species Picea mariana. The sequence continues at coordinate 32,135 of JASDQU011403726.1, forward strand.
CACAATTTCACGTTTCAGAGGTTTTAGCATGGAGAAAGGCATGAAGCCCCGAGTCCCAAAATGTCGATGTTAATCAGGGCCATCCAACACAAAGGGACGCGTTTCACCCGATCCAGGTGATCGCGATTTCATGACTCAGAGGTTTCAGCATGGAGCACAGTGTGAACTCGCGAAACGTGAATTCGTGAAGCACCTAGGAGTTAAGCCCATGATCACAGCTCGAGGTCATATGGAAAGCGGGGCAATAAAGAGGGGTAGGTGCTTATTAAGCAGTAGGCAGATAAGGTTGTTCAAAGATATGATCGTGGCCGTCAGTTTCAAAGAAAATCTGACCATTGATCCAGAGGGGCAGTTTCGCAATTTCGAGCATCGAGATGTTTGAAATCAAGGGGAGTGAGAACTCCCAAAATGCGAAATCCTAAAATTTCATATGGGATAAGCACAAGGTCATGGCCCAAGGTCACGGGGGGTGATGAAAGGGAGCTGCGCAAAAGTCTGAAGCGTCTGAGTTAGTCACAAAGAAGGATCTGCATGGTTTCGAGGCGCTGGGTTGACTTGGAGGAGTCGTGAACATCTCCTGGAGCACTCATGGGTGTCAGGCTCCATCCTAATCCCAATGAAAGTAGTTAATGGAAATGGGGGAGGTTGTTGAAACCTCGTCTCACCCCATAATGGAAAGCATGGAAGAACTGGTTGTAGAGGTAGACTGTCAGCCGAAAGTTCCCCTGTCAACGATTTCTCCTACAAAGCCCATACCGATCTGAGATCACGTCTAACAGAAGAATGAAAGTGCAGACTGATAAAAGAAGATGTAGACGCAAAGCTTTGATTATAGTAGCCAGATCACACTTCTGGTGGTGGCAGTGGCTTTGAGTATAAGTACTCATTTTTGATATTTTTTTAAGGTCGATGGTTGAGCTAAGCTTCCACATTGTAAAGTTTTAGCAAAGTCTTTGGTTTCTGGTTATGTATCTATATTTGAGACTTCTTGTTTAATCCAAGTCAACTTTTCTCACTCCATCTTATTATGCGTCTGATATTGGATGTTCATGATTGAAGGATTCACATGGATTATTGTGACTATGTTGTAATGGATGTTTGATTGCAGTGCAGTCATAATGTTTTCAGTTTCCCGAAGCTCTGAATTCAAGAGCATCTTGTTTTTTGAGTTTTTCCTCCCTAGGCTGCTGGAAGACTTGATGTTCATAGCATACCTTTGCATTTTATTCTCAAGTTCTTCCCCCTACTCACCATTATACCAAACTTACTGACTGAAGTTAGACCAAGACATCACCTGCTTATGCTTTTCGATCCAGTTTTCTGAGTTAAAACGATACCATCATGAGTCTGCATCCATTGGACTTCCTTTATATTTATTTTTCGTGAAATAAAAAATGATGGGTGTCAGGCTTACCCCTGTCGCAATCCAGGGGTGACTTCTGGTGCTAACATTTCTGGTGCCGCTGCTGGGGACGAAATTGAAGATTTTCTTCGGGTTTGAATGAAAAAGCTGACTGGTTCTGAAGGTGCATCAGGAATTAGTACATCAAATATTTCAACTGTGCACCTGGCGAATCCACTGTGGTGACTCCATTGAGATGACTCCACTATTCCAACTGTGGCTTCTAGGGGCAGACACATAAGGTCCAGTCCACAGTTGCCTTTAGCAACACTTGAAGCTGACCCAGAGAAAGTCATCAAAAGACAAAAGATCCTTCAGGAGGGTACTTTAGTTGTTGAACCAGGTATTTCTGATGATTTTCACCATCCTCCTATAGCAACTCCCATAGTTGTTTCTCACTTTCCTATTACACCATCTGCTAGAGCTTTTAGAAGTTTAAATTTTGGGATTTTTCCTACTGGTTTCCCCTCTCCCAGTTTCACTACCCCTCCTCTTTTCAAATTTGTTACTTTGACAGAGAGGGAAACCTCTATTCCCTTGAGCCTTGAAGCCTTTTCTCCAGAGCCTCGATTGTTTCCCTTTCCTCCAAGAGGCTCAGTTCCAGTTTCTCTTATTCGAACTCCATCCCCTCCTAATTCTCCTCCACCTATTATCCCTATGGCAGGTGCTAATCCCCCTAGAAATAGAATGAACGCTATAGTAGCTTATAGATACACCCCTCTCGTTTTGTCTTAGCCTCTTAATGCCCTCCCAGTCGGTGGCTACCTTAAGTAGTTGCCTAAGTTTACGGGGGAGGGAGATATCACTGCAGAGGAGAACCTTGCATCTTTCTGCAGTTATGATGATAACTATGTCATAGTAGATGAAGATGTGTGGATGAGGATTTTTTTCCATAGTCTTGATGGAGAAGCCAGAAAGTGGTTCAGGGTCCTGACCCCTGGATCCATTGATGGGATTGAGGTTTTAGATGACTTCTTCTTGAGACAATGGGGGGGATAAAAAGGAATTCATGTATTATATCACAGAGTTTGGGTCCCTAAAGAGAAAAGAGGGAGCATCTGTCTCTGACTTCTCCAAAAGATTCAACAAAATGTACAATAAGATCCCTGTTGAGATGAATCCTACATAGGCCTCTACCAAAATTAGCTATGCTAGTGCTTTTGACCCTGACTTCTGCCTCTTGTTAAGAGAGAGAAGAGATACCTCCTTGGCTCAATTGCAAGATGTAGCCATGGAAGTAGAGTCTAACGTATTGGCAGTTGAATGACTCAGAAATTAGGCTGACAGAGATAAAGGAAGGGGAAGAGTTGAAGCCTCAACATCCAATTCCTCTGCCTCCCCCCCTCAAATGGACGAAGTAACCAAGTTACTAAAATATATTTCAACCAGAATGGAAAGGTTGGAATTATAGGGGAAGAAAACATACATAAATCCTCAAAATGTTGATAACGGAGGCAACTTCAGGAAGTCGAGCAACAATGCTCCTCAAATTATGCAAAGAGAACCTCGGAACATAGATAGGGATGATCAAAAAATCCAGACCCCTCTCCAAAACAACCTTGTCGCAGATGATGGTGGAGAGGAAGAGGACCTTGACCCAAAAATTCACTGTCTTGAAGACGCTTCTCCTT
>JASDQU011403727.1:6453-27334 GCA_032191745.1 Picea mariana
AGATACAATATTATTTTCTAAACCAGATACATATAAGACATTACTCAAATGATCATTGTTACCTGATTTCAATTTGATGGAGGCTTGACCAATCCCTTTGAATGGATAGGTGTTCTTGTCTCCAAGTTCTACCTTGTAGGATGTCTTCTTTTCATTCGGACTAGAGAGTCTCAACTGATCCCCTGTCATATGCCTAGAAGCTCCACTGCCAATTATCGACATGTCATCTTCAAGAGTTCCTGCAAGAGCTGAATAGTGTAGATGATCTGTCTTTTCATTCATGTTTTATGTTGACTGATAGTTGGTCAAACTTTGATTGTGATTGGTCAAATGTTGACTTGAACTGGTCAAACATTGACTTTGATCCAAAGTCGAAACCTTGAAATTTTTGCCTTCTGAGAGTGTCAATAGGTGTGTTGGAGTAAGGCGCACTAGAATATCCTCTCCTTGAGTAAAGTGTTTAATCATAAGGTGTTGGGCAAGAGGTTTTAGGGTTTGCAACTGCACCTACTAGTAACCCTAGCAGTAATGCTTCAGTAATTGCACCTGCTAGAAACCCTAGTGACAGTTCTTCAATGAGCTTGATAATCTTATGGCTTAGCTTCCTTCCAGTGGTTATACTGACTGAAGRAGGTGTGGGCCCATAAACTGTTAGAAAATGGGTGTAACAATATTGTCACCCAACCATAGGCACAAAGGCCACCCCCGAGCACCTTAACCTTGATAGACATGATAATTCTRGTAGAAGACCAATAGCCAACCAAGGCTAGCGCACCAAGAAAGGATAACCAAAGACCAAGCAGAAAGTCCAAACAAACAACCCAAGACAAAGTCACTACTRCAGCAATTGCAGTTCTCCTTCACTCAYGCGCACTTCTTGTCCTTATGTAGTCATGAGTGAGTGTGTTGCAAATGAGCTCTAGCGCCCTCTRTTTATATTGTTTCATCTTAACTCACTGGGTCGAATTCTCTTCCKAGGGGATAATAACTCAATATTAATTATCCAAGGCTTTAGGGTTTCTCTTGCTTCCTGGAATATTCTAGTCTCGTTAAAGGTTACAAGTGGAGGTTAAAACCTCTTGCAGCTAACATAATATCAACCTTTGGGACATGTTTTCCTTATATATTTAGTCTTCTTGAGTGGTGGAAATTATTGGGATGTTATATTCTTTGCAGTGAAATTCTAGTCGAGGTGGATCAACTGACATCCAAAGTCAAAGGAATCGACAGCAATTTGAAGGTCGAGGTGGTTCAACCGGGTAAAGTCGAAGTCGAAGACATCGATTGTAAGTCGACGGTTGAGGTGGTTCAATCCAGTAAAGTCGAAGTCGAAGAAATCGACATCAAGTCGAAGAGGTCAATCGACAAGAGGTTGGCAAGCGGGAGTGTGGCAACCCATTGAAGATCGAATGAAGGTTGACTGGTAGTCGATTGGTAATCCGACTTGGTAGTCGACTGTAACAGAATCTCGAGATTCACGGGATTTGTAGCCAATGATCTGTATGGATCTGCAATCATCTTTGGGCGCCTTTTCTTTAGGTTTTTTCCTACTTTAAAGCTTATAAAGAATGCATGGTGTAATGTTGTAAAAGCTAATGGATAATCGCTAATCAATAATTGTAGAGATTGTTCGTCATATAGATGTAAGTCAAATTGGCTACAGGGTTGTTCTTGTGTAAAGAAAGAAGGTATGATGTCGATTGTGTCTTAGGTGTGGACCAAGGTTAGGCATGTAATGTTTTATTCTGAATGAATAAGAAAAAAAAAAAAGAGTAGAATGTTCAAAGAATGTTGGTTTTCCCGGTTTGGGTTTCCAGGGTAAAATCTTTGTGAATTGTGTGTTTGTTTTGTCATTTACTTTCTTATTGAAATATTTCTTCCTCTCTTCTGCTAGGTTTAGTGTGGAAGTGTTCCTAATTTCCTAACATGTGGTATCATATCTTGGTCTAACAACCTTGGATCTGGGCTAAACCATAGGTTCAATAAGAGTCATAAGTCAAAAATCTTTAAAGATTGTGTTAAAGAATGGCAAGAAGCTCGAGAATAGAGATAAGAAAATTCAATGGCCATAATTTTGAGCTTTGGAAGCTTAAAATTGAAGATCTTTTTGTAGATTGAGAACAATGGTAAGCAATATGTCTAAGTACCACGCCAACAGGGATGTCGATGGAAGAATGGGAGAAACTCGAGAGAAGGGAAAGGAGTACGATTCGACTTTGTCTTGCAAATTTGGTACTTCTGAATGTATCAGGTGAAGATTCGGCCAAGAAACTATGGGACAAGTCGGGGAGCTTGTACTAGTCGAAATCATTTATAAATAAGTTGTTTCTCATAAATAAATTGTATCTTATAAGGATGAGTGATAGTTCGGTGACTGAGCATTTAAATGTGTTTAATATCATTTTAAGTCAGTGATCTTCTGTAGATATTTAAATCACTAAGGAGGAGAAATGTGTTAGCCTATTATGTTCTTTTCCAGACTCCTGGGATAGCTTAGTCGTGGATATAGGGAGAAATTCAACCACACTAGCGCTAGAATATGTGGTTGCATCTCTATTATCAGAAGAAATGAGAATGAAGAACATGGAAGGATTGACCAAAGATGCATTAGTGGTGAGAGGTCGATTGGTTGACAGAGATAAAGGAAAATTATTTGGTAGAAAGTATAAGTCGAAGGGTAGGTCTAAATCCCATGTTTAGTCAATGAGAAGATGTTAGAAATGTGGTAAAGTTGGGAATTACAAAAGGGATTGCAAGTCGAAAGTAATGGAAGTCAGTATAGGATCCGACGAGAAGCAGTCGATTGAGAGAAAGACGACTGCAGATAACAGAGGCGATGTGTACCTAGCTTCGACCAGTACACAGGTGGATCAAGATGTTTGATTGATTGACTCGGGATCATCCTATCATATGACACCACATCAAGAATGGTTCTGCAAATATGAACAATATGAAGGAGGAGATGTGTTCTTGGGGGACGAATCGACAACCAAAATTGTGATGATTGATGCAAGGGTGCACACTCTATTTCAAAAGGATTCGTGGAAGATGGTCAGAGGTGCGATGGTCTTAATGAAAGGAGTTCATATTGGAACCATATACAAGTTATTAGGGAGTGTCAACTCGACTGGATGCAATAGCATTGTTGTTCCTAAAGTCAACTCGACTTGGGATGAGTCGATTCAAACCGACTCGACAAGTTATCACAAAGTCGACCCAACCATGCTATGGCATGAGAGGATGGGACATATTGGAGAAAAAGAACTTTGAGCTATGCATAACAAAGGTATGGTCGAAGATTTTCCTGAATGTAATTTAGAAATCAACTTTTGTGAACATGTCATATATGGAAAACAAATTCGGGTGAGGTTCCCATCTAGAGCGATAAGGACAATAGGGATTCTAGAGTTGGTTCATAGTGTAAATTTTCAGACCCCACCCAGTTTCAAGTCTCACTGAGACTAATCATAGTTTAATGCCCAAAAAACCCAGTTTTATAGCAACATCAATTTCTTAGCATATAAACAATTCTCAGAAATGAAACATGAGGATTATGAACAGCATTAAATGCAGAAATAAATAATTCTATCAGCAGCACACTAACTCAGAAATTATAAACACATATATTTTTGGTCTAACATTGACCCTAGAAAAGCCCACAAGGGGAAAACCAGTGAGAGGGGCTTTTTATTATTTTCAAAGCTCAAAGAAATTCTTATGTTATAGCAAAAATATTCACAGCAAAAATTTACACAAACTTATCTCAAAAGATGAGCCAAATCTCCTCCTAAACAATCCCAAATTCTTCTCCTCGATTTTTGTGCAAGAAATTTGTACCACGGTACAGTTTCCATAGCATTTAATGTTGTACAGACTGTCTAGAAACTCGTGCCACAAATTCTAGGTTTGTTGTATGTAATTTCCAGCATGAAATGTGTCTCGATTTCTGTGCCAACGTTCCTCAAAATGTGTGCACCTCATCTACTATACGGACTGTACTTTTCTCTAGTATACGGCCTCTCCAAAATCCGTATTGTACAGCTCTTTGTTGGTTGTACCCTCTACCTCGATTTTTGTGTTGTACCTTTGCCTTGGAATGCGTGCCAATGCTCAGCAAACTTCCTCTCTTCTCCTGCTCGACTTCTCTCTCTTCTCTTTCTCTCCAAAACTCGTGAAGAATTATGCAATGGAGGGCGCCTCCTTACCCTAACCGACTCAATGAGGGAAGTTGAAGGGTTTCTTAATCCAATGGTCAAGATTGAATTAGATGAGTGATTGAGATGTAATGTTTATTCACTCACCCCCTTCACTTAAGTCATAAAGTCACTTTTAATTCATATCACATGAATTAAATGACTAGGATCCACATTAGACATTATCCCACCCCCTAGGCGCCTAGGTGATGAGAAACACTTGCCTAGATACTTTTTAATTATTTTTAACACTCTCTTACCGAGGAAAGTGTTACTCACCACCCCAAGCTTATCTCTAAAAGGTACAAACTTCCCTTTCCCCAAAGATTTTGTGAGTATGTTCGCAACCTGCTCATCTGTGGATATATATTGTAGCTCAACTACTCATCTCTAAACATAATCTTGGATGAAGTGATATCAAATCTCAATGTGCTTAGACCTGTCATGAAAAACTGGATTCTCATAGAGTTTAATACAACTTTGATTGTCACAGTAAATCACACTCGATCTCAAGTGCACACCAAATAATCCCACCAATAACTTGTGAAGCCAAATGGCCTCACTATTGGTCTGACTGGAAACCATATACTCAGCCTCTACAGAACTCAAAGCCATTGATTTTTGCTTCTGACTGAACCAAGACACCACTGTTGAGCCCAATCTGAAACAGCGACCCGAAGTACTTTTTTTGTCACTGACACATCCTGCCCAATCTGAATTAGTATAGCCCACCAATCGAACTCCATCCCCTCTCAGATAGTCTAAGCCATAATCCATTATACCACAAAAATACCAGAGCACATGTTTTGATGCCACCCAATGCACTCTCCTAGGCTCCACCATAAACTGACTAAGAGTGTTGACAGCAAAACAAATAACTGGTCTGGTGTTGACCAAATACATCAACGAACCGATCAACTAACGATATAATGTGGGATCAACCAACTGTGTCTCAGAAGCATTGAGCTTCTTCCAGTTGGTAATCATGGGTGTGGACATGGGCCTACAATCCTCCATATAGAATCTCCTCAGAATGTCAAAAGCATACTTCCCCTGTCCCAGAAAGATGTGTCCAAGCTCCTGCCAAACCTCCAACCCCAAAAAGTAATGCATCTATCCAATATCTTTCATCTTGAACTCTGAAGCAAGGCTCTCCTTGAAGCTAGTAATGAGTCTCTCATCCCCTGTAATGAAAATATCATCAACATATAGCAAGAGTATGAGAGGATCCTCTCCAACCACAATGAAGTATAGGTTGGGATCCGTCTCACTCTTCTCGAAGGCCAGCTGCTACAAGTAGGCATCAATCCTAGAATATCACGCTATGGGAGCTTATTTCAGCCCATACAATGCCTTCTTCAGTCTGCACACATGAGACTCTCTGCCATGCACCTCAAAGTCCAATGGTTACTCAATGTACACCTCCTATTGTATGAGACCATTCAGAAATGCGGTCTTCACATCCATCTGATGGATCTTCCAACCCATATATGTTGCAATAGAGATAACTGTGTTGATCGAGGTATATCTAGCAATCGGAGCGAAGGTCTCATCATAATCAACTCCCTCAACCTGTGAGAACCCCGGAGCCACAAAACGAGCTTTAAAATTCTCGATGTTGCCATCTGCATCATATTTGAGTTTATAGAGCCACCTAGAAGTCACCACTGACTTCTCCTCAGGTCAAGGAACAACCTCCCAAACATCATTCTTCGTGATGGAATTGTACTCTTCCATCATAGCATCTCTCCAAACATGTGTGTCAACAACCTCCTCAAAAGTGGAAGGTTCAAACTCCCTGATATTGCTCACCATCGCAAGATCGCTGCAAAATCTCTCAGGAGGTTGACTCTCCCTCACAGCCTACCTAGGATTCCCCACAGAACCTCATGCCTCCTTCAGAGGGTCCTAAAGCCACTTGGGATTCCTCCTCTCTGAAGTAGTGTCTCGTGGAGGGGACGACTCCTGCTCAACCCCATCACCTGAAGACTGTGAACCTAAAGTATAATCTGGAGCATAAGATCCTGAAATATGAGGATCTGTAACCTGTGATCCTGACATATGTGGCCCTGTGCCCTATGGACCAGTCATCACCGAAACTGGTGAACCTGAACTCTGTGTCACTGAAGTTTGTTGTGGACTCACCTGAATCTTAGGTGATGACTACTCACCCTTCTCAGTCCCTCGTGACTTCTTAAAGGTTCTATCCTCCTCAAATCTCACATCCCTTCTCACAATTTTCTTCCTCAAGAAAGGGATGTATATGCGGAAAGCCTTTGAAGTCTCTCTATACCCAACAAAAATCTCATTTTCTATCATGGGCTCTAGCTTTGTCCTCTTCTCGGAAGGGACATGTGAATATGTAAAGCACCCAAAAATCCTAAAGTACCTAACCCCGGGCTTCTTCCCAGAGAAAGTCTCATTGGGAGTCTTATCCCCCAATGCTCTGTGTGGACTCTTATTCTGCAGATAAATTGCAGTGTAACATGCCTCAGGCCAAAGAAAGAGTGACAACCCCTGATCATGCAACATGGCTCTTGCAGCCCCAAATATGGTCTTGTTCTTCCTCTCAGCAACCCCATTCTGTTGTGAGTTGTAAGAAACAATCAACTCCCTTTTGATGCCCTCTCCTGCACAAAAGTCATTAAACTCCTTGGAGGTATACTCACCCCCATTATCTGTCCTCGGTACTCTGATTTTCCTCCTAGTTTGGTTCTCCACAAGAACTTTGAACTCTTGGAACCGATTGAAAACATGTCCTTTGGTCTTCATGAAGAAAATCAAAGACTTCTGAGAGAAGTCATCAATAAATATGACATAGTACAAACAACCACTCAATGATACAGAAGACATATGACCACATACATCAGAATGAATCAAATCAAGCATACCTGCTACTATGTTGTCATTGCTTGGAAAAGCAGTCTTGGTGTACTTTCCTAGAGCACACCCCTTACACAACTCCTGGTGCTATGTACTGAACTCTGGCACTCCAGTCACAATCTCCTTCAGTATCCTCAGAGCCTCATGATGCAAATGGGCCATCCTCTTATGCCATAGCTCACAAAGATCGCTGATGCTGGTAGTATGATACAATGCTCTAGCTAGTTGAAACATGAGCTTGTACAGCTTCTCATGTCGATTCCCAATCACTTTGGCCGAAGTGATGTTGGACCCCTTGGGAAATAAGAGCACTTGTCCCTCATGGAACAACACCTCATATCCCCTCTCCTCAATAGTAGACACTGAAATCAAGTTCTTCTTCAAGCCATGAACATATAGAACATCTCTCAACAACATGGGAGGTTGAGACTCCCTCTGAAATGATATTGTCCCACTACCAACTGCCTTGACCACCCAATCATTTCCAAGCAATACCTCAAGATCACCAACCTGTGTAAGATCTGTCAAATGTTCACAAGCACATGTCATATGGCGGGAGGCACCACTATCAATATACCAAACACTGGAATGTGTGGCTCTAGTGGAAAGACACACCACTAAGGAAAAATCCTTGTCGAACTTGGTGGAAAACTCTTCCACCTCTGTTGAAGCTGCAATCTATTTCTTCTTCTTATTAGGACACTTCCCCGCATAGTGCCCAAACTTGTGACATGCAAAGCACTTTACTTTGCTCATGTTCTTATTTCCTTCACCCTTCGACCTGTTCCCTGCCTTAGGACTTTTTTTTAATTTCTTCTTGTTAGCAGCAAGAGCCACATTTTCCTCATCATTACCAGTAGATGAACTGCCATGCACATATCCTCTCTGGGTTTCCTCCTAAACAAAGTCATCCCAAAGACGTTCTCACTTGGGAAGATTCTCCCTTGCCACAATTCCCTCAACAAAAATAGCCCATTGTTTGGTCACCCCATTCAATGATGTCCAAGTTCACTGTCAACAATGACCTGCCCAACAACACCAAGTTCATCTCTCACCATTGTCAATCTGGTAAGATATGTGACCACATTTTCAGCCTTGGTCATTCTAATGCTCTTCAGTTTCTCTCTCAAAACCATCTTCCAGTTCTCATTTGTACTTTGATACAACTTCGTCAAGGACTCCCACATCTCATAGGCATTTGTCTTCCCTGTCACATGCGAAATCAAATGGTCTTTGATGGCATCAAGGACCATTCTTTTAGCCTTGATACTCTTCTTGGTATATGCTTCCATAAGTGTAGCATCTGTAGGCACTGTCACTGGGTTTATTGTGGAGTTCTCAACAATGTCCCATAACTCACTCTCCTTCAGAAGAAAAATTATTCTCTCCTTCCAAGCACCACCAAAATTTACCACCTCATCAAGTTTGTCCTCAACGCTTAAACCTGTAGCCATTGACCATTCTCAACTGAAATAACAAATTCCAAAATTTTGTTTAGTGAAGTAACTTATGTCCTACTCTTTGTATGGATGATTTAATTCTCCATTCCTCTTCAACTCAGCTCTGATACCATGTAAATTTTCAAACCCCACCCAGTTTCAAGTCTCACTGAGACTAATCATAGTTTAATGCCCAAAAAACCCAGTTTTATAACAGCAGCAATTTCTCAGCATATAAACAATTCTCAGAAATGAAACATGAGGATTTTGAACAGATGCAAAAATAAATAATTCTATACTCAAAAATTATAGACACAAAGATTTGTGGTCTAACATTGACCCTAGAAAAACCCACAAGGGAAAAACCAGTGAGAAGAGATTTTTATTATTTTCAAAACTCAGAGAAATTCTTATGCTACAGCAGAAATATTCATAGCAAAAATTTACACAAACTTATCTCAAAAGATGAGTCAAATCTCCTCCTGAATAGTCCCAAATTTTGCACCTCGMTTTCTGTGCAAGAAATTCATACCAGAGTACCACTGTCACAGCATTTAATGTTGTACRGAATATCTAGAAACTCATGCCACAAATTTTGGGTTTGTTGTATAGAATTTCTAGCATTAAATGTGCCTCGTTTTCTGTGCCAACTTGCCTAGACTGAACTGAAAAAYGCACTTTCTTAGACTGAACTGAAAAACATAAGATATTTCACTTTATCCTAAGTGAAKTACAAAAYAGAATTAGTGGCCATTTTTTTCTAGGTGCTCATCCCTGAAATGTCTCRAACCACTCCCTGTCGTTCACTCTGAAASCTTTGCAAAAAATCCCTATCCAAGCTACAATTCTCAACACGTCCTATTGTKGGGTCATTGGGGTTGGAAAATTAACAATTTTTGTTACTTGCCCCATCCAAGTTCTTTGTTGACAATTAAAAACAATTGACAAAAAATAATTAATATTTGCATAGTGAATTAACATGAATTTATTGTATASTTAAATTTGAACGTGAAGAAATATCAGAATGTAGACGAGGAAAGAAAGMATGCTTGATTAGCGACCTCCAATGTCAAAAATTCATCCAGGCAAATATRTTGTTTTAGCTAACCCATTTTCTCTGCCAATAAGCTACCTCCTATAGTGGGATAATAGGGTTCATAAATTAGCAATTATGGTCCCTTACCCTACCTGCGTTCTCTGATAAATTGACACTTGGTAGTTGACAAACTACTCATGATTTGTTTAATCTCGATGCATGTATCCAAAGGAGTCATGCGGTACCAATAATGCCTCCTAAGCTTTAACTAATAAAATTTACAGGCCGTAAATATCTTAACTTGGCTACGTCACTCGACAGTCTGGACTCTCAGAGGATTTAGGACTTTAAAGTTTAAGCCTTACCGTCAGAGCAATCGACTCCTTGCCAAACTCTGGAGCAGCAAGCCTCGCATTAAACTTTGTTGTGGGGTATCCATATTATATGCATATCAGAACCTACATTTTGAGATGTGATAAATCAAAATTCCAAATGAATTTCTACCTCAATTAAACCCTTTTACGTCCCTTGCAGCTCGTCAAGGTGCCATTTCCAAATCCTAATTGCACTCTTTACATCCCCTGCAACTCGCAAGAGTGTCATTCTCTAATCCCAATTTAGTTTGAAAGCGCATTGTGGCACTGCAGCATAGTGAAATACACAGTCAGCAGTCTACATTAAATATTGACTTGATAACTTGTAAATTGTACCAATAACTTATAACCTATAAATAGGAAATGATGTCCCACTGTATATTTACCTGTCAAAATTAAGGTGTCATAAATTTAAAGGCTGTCAAAGTTGACGGGTTTTATTTTATTTCACCGTAAAATACATGTAAAATCAAGGAAAATGTCTTGTAGGACAGAAAATTTCAAGGTTGCATGGGACACAATTATTCTTAAAAGATCACTAACTTTGATTTTGAAATCAGGAAGTTACATGCTATTTGCTTCATCTTATTCATGATAAGCATAGAAAGTTGAATTATTTTGTTGAGCATTATTTTCCAGCAACCTAATGTGTATGGAATGTCTTGAAGCAACAGCATCATTATACTAGTCATATTCAACCAGTTAGTGGAAGGAGTTTCCATTCGCTTTGACAATTTGACATCAGAATTGATGTTACAAATTGGTGCTTTTCTGTTACAAATCCATCCAAAATAAAACCTACAGAAGCCATCCTACAAAACTTGCAGAGCAATGATATTTAAAAACGTTTACTTATTGCTCAAAACTTAACAAGACCATCGTGTGTCGATTTCTTAAATCATTCCTTTGCAAATAACCAAAAGATGCATCAAAAAAAAACTGTGGGGTTCAAATGGTAAATATCAGTGAGCGTGTCCATTACGAAACCATAAAGCATGTACTGGTATGAATTGGCATTGTTCTGTATATAATAAATGGCCCAACTTTATAAATGTATAATCAGAATTTCTTACTCAATCCACCATGAGAAATCTAAAACGATAGGAAATAGCAGCATATGCTTAAAACTTTTGGATTGAAGATTAAAGGTAGAACACCATGAAACATTCCAAGTGCTAGTCATCTGACACTTCACCGAGCATATTTTCTAGACTCCGCAGAGTCGTTACCTTTGCCGGCCAGGTATATGAATCACAAACTGTCACTTAGTATTGTTAATCCCTCCCGACGGATATATAGGACCGAATCAAAGATTTGCAAAAGCCAAATGTTCCACAAAAAAATAAATTATATATGCCACAAATACTGATGAGAATATATGGGCCTTGTAGCATAAAGTGTTGTTCACTAAGTCGCAAGAAAAATTACCTTCTCAAACTTCCCATTATTTTAACTTTGATTTTAAGCTGGTTAGACTTGTTCTCCTCCATCTATTTAGGTGCCTAGGTTCTCTCATGGCATATTGCACTTCTGGTTTCGAGATCCGAAAAAGGGGGAGCAGTGAATTGATCTGATCTAACTGTCATACACTTTTAAGCTGGCATGAAAATACTTGGAAATATGATAAAGTTGGCACAATATACTCAAACATACAATAAAATTCTTGATGACTGGACCTGTCCCAAGTGCCTGCATTAGGTAATAGTGCCATGGGGAACTGCAATCCATGCGGTATAGCATATGCTCCTTCCCAAGAGTTGACCCCATAATCACATACATGGTACCATCTTCTGCATGCAGATATCTTAGAAAATGGATTCTACTTTTATGTTGATCCTTCAAAAACTTTGACACTCTTTATACACATGCCATTAACATTTCTTATGTGTTAGTAACCTGGATCCTGACTTGATGTCCTATCAATGTCATTGTCCGGTCCTCAATCTCCAGGAATGGACAATTCCACTTACTACAAACAAGCTACAGATACAGAAAACAACGAAAATGGAATTTTCTAATTATGCAACTTATGAAAACTAAATCCTAGTGGCTATGTTGAATAGTGGAGTGTTAGGTCTTGATCCAGACCCCTGTTCAAAGGTTTCTACACAGATGCCCAAGCAAGGACACATGATATAAAGTAATCACAATACACACACGTAAACTACAAATTTTCTAGAAGTGCATGATAATGTAACATTACTTACCTCAATTTTCCTAATCCATGTTGAAAAGGGGTGCAAAACTTTATTGCACGGTTCATATAACATACTTCATAGTTCAAAACTCTAATGCAAATCTAGTTTGAAACATAAAGCTTCCCAGAAAAGCTATATTTAGTAGTTTATAGGTCGGTGATATTAAATGTTTTGCATTACAATTCTCATTAGTTCTAAATAATAATCAGCTTGAAAAAAAGGTGAGAAACATTGATAAAGTTTTCTCTCTCAAATTCAATCAAAAGAAGCCATGATCAGCTCTCTTGTACTGTCAACATTGACTAGGAAATATAGTTAACCAATAATTTTTACCTTGTTATAATTTTACAGGTTACAGTGGAACAAAACCAAAATTATCGATGGATAGAAGTAATTAACAAAAGCATACTTCAACCATCATATACAACACATCATAAAATAGATACTAGGAACGCAGCTTTGAATCAAGTCTTCAAAAAAATATACTGCATTGCTGTGTTCCTAAAGGAGATCATTGGAAGCATGTAGATAAATTTCTGAATAGATTTCATCAGTGACTGATGAAAAATATAGACTGGAATGGCATTAAATGATCACATCCGGCTCAACCCCCACGGGCTTCCCTTCTTGTGGCATCGTGCAAAATATCAACATCCACACCATCAGGCGGTAGCAGTACATATCGAACAACTGATCCCCTGATAAAACAATTTTTCACTGATAGCTGCAAAGTACACAATAAAGATAGAGATTAGTGTACACGCATTAATAGAATTCAGACATGTAGCTGGCACACTGAAGCCAATAGTTAACATACATAATATCCCGAGCCAAACAAGCACTATGAAGCTTCATTCTCATGATGCTGGTGTCCAGAAATGTTAAATTGAAGCTGTAATGTTGTCATTCCCAAAAGAGTTGAAATTTTCCGGAGAAACACATGTCCTATGAAACCATATCATGCAGATGATTTTAGTCTAAAAATGTCAAATTGAAGCTGTTATATTCCAAAGTACAACAAATGAGGAAATTTTCCCGGAAAGAAATTTGTTGGACATTAATAAAATTATCTCGTCTCATCTTATCTACAGATATTTTGGAAAAATACAGATGTAATTCATGCAAAAAAGCTTTTTAAATTGGAAAATTACAGTGGTTTTGTTGAGCCTGGTTACTAAAATGGAGGTGTGCAGGAGAACCTGTACAAGTTTCACAAAAAAGTTAAAACCAGTTTGCAGAGCATTCTACTCTGGCAAAAACATGCCTCGCCCAAACTGTCATAGACATCTTGCTTGACAGTGAAAAGTTTGGGCCTTTTTAAGACATTCATCGTTGGTAGATTCAATTTCTAAAGATGAGAACTATTTTATGATAAAATCTGGATGTCCAACTACAGGCTATCTGCCAAAACTATATTCATAACAATACTGTGAATACTGTTCCTGTGTTGGATTGATGTCTACTGTTGTTTGACTTTAATCTATTTGTCTTCACAATGTCAATTTTTAGTTCATCAAATAATGTTACTAATTTAGTCAAAAATCACAGTGGATATAAGCCTGCTCATTTAGGTTTAGTTATCATTGATTTGCATCACAATAGTTTGTGAAGTCTAATTTGGGCCTCAATTTATGCAATCTCACAATCTATGCAACTACAGAGGTTGCTAGTTTAGTGTTGGTATTGTTAAGAGTTAGCTTATATTAGTCATATGTTAATGTAGTTAAGTTGTACTTTGGCTTAATAAAACAAAGTGACTTAAATTAAGTCACATGTCACAAAAAACATTAAGTTATATAGTATATTTAGGTTAAGTAATGCTTTGATATAATAAGGTTGTATTACACGACTTATGGTATGGGAATAGTCACCCCTTATGAGATCATGCTGGCAGAAACAGGTTTATACCCCATTCAGTTGGAGGCTGTAAAAAGGTTGATTTTATACCACTAAAGGGTGAAGGAAATCAAGAGCAAACGGACCCCCAATAAAATCAGTAAGGAGGTGCTGCAACGGAGGAAAAGCACTTGGGAACTCCAGAGCTGGGAGATAAAGAGGACGAATGTTCACGTTACAAAAGAGAACTCAAAAACCACTTACATGCCCGGTATAGGAGTGGCAAATGGAAAAGAAAGATGCGGCAGAAACAACAGTCCTACATTGATCAGTTCAACCCATGGGAAAGATCCAGATCCAGGCCTACTTGAGACTAAATGTCCCTTGGAAAGAGAATCATGCGCTAACTCAGTCACAAACAAGCTCCCACGGGCTGAGAGGTGAGATGGGAAGGATCACATGGAAGAATGGGAAGAAAGGATCTGCCAAATTTGTGATTCTGGGGAGATATAGACCGAGTAGCACTTTCTACTCCAGTGTGAAGCATACAAACACATAAGGTGAAACAATGGAATAGAGAGGATCAGCTGGACAGCAGCAATCCAGGGGAGACCACTTGAGGACACCACATGGAAAACCCCTTTTCCTTTGTACTTGATTTGTATATGGGCAGCACCTTTACGTTTTATCTTTGACAAGGCATCACCTAGTACTGACATAACTTATCATGCACTAAATGTCCCTTTATTAAATGTCCCTTGGAAAGAGAATCATGTGCAAGCTCAGTCACGGACAAGCTCCTATGGGCTGAGAAGTGAGATGGGAAGGTGGAAGGAGCAGAAGAAAGAATGGGAAGAAAGGATCTGCCAAATTTGTGATTCTGGGGAGTTATAGACCGAGTAGCACTTTCTACTCCAGTGTGAAGCATACAAACACATAAGGTGAAACAATGGAAGAGAGAGGATCAGCAGGACAGCAGAAATCCAGGGGAGACCACTTGAGGACACCGCATGGAAAACGTCTTTTCCTTCATACTTGATTTGTATCTGGGCAGCACTTTTTTGTTTTACCTTTGACAAGGCATCACCTGGTACTGACATAACTTATCATCCTATATACCAGTTTGATCACGAGTGTTTGATAAAATCTATCCATATATCTCTCATGAAACATCATATGTATTGACATTTGCACATTAAACTATCAAGTACAATCTCTATCATTTATCTCTCTAACTATTCTGCAATTGTGTATCTAACATGGTATTAGAGCCATGGTGAGGGTTGGCAACTAGAACATGGTAAAGATTGAAGAAGAGACCGAGTGATTGTGGTACCACATAACACAGAATGAGGCCAAGGCATTTAGCACACGTTGGAGCATAACAGAACGCGGAGATACACAAAGACCAAGGCAATAGCAGTAATCATGAAGAGGTGGATAGGCACAACAAATTGAAAAGGGTTTTAATATATCAAAGATATCAAAGGAGGAATCAAGACGAAGGATCTAATTAATAGACTTTCGATGGCTAACAACTAAATTATTAATTCAAAGGCGGCCTATGTTACCAGAAACGAGAAACAGGCAAGGGAATGAGAAATGGGAATGACACAAGAAACAGGGTCTGGAGGTTTCACAAACAAGAAATGGTTACACTGTATATAGAAAAAATACTATATACACAATACAAAATCCTGTAATTCTCACTGGCATAATCCTCCCCATTACTAATTGCATAGGCTAAGGCTAATTCCTACCCCATTTCTTCAATAATTTTATGCTATTTGATTCACATTGATGGATCAGAAAACTCAAACCATTTTTGCATTGATAAGCCTTTTTTGACAATTTATATATTCTCAATCATCCAATCAAACCAAAATCAACAATCCAATGCTCCCCTTCGATATCATGCCACGCAAAAAGATCTTGCACAGCATGTCTAACATTTGTTCATAGTTTGGAGTTCTGATATTCTAGGTATAGCTTACAACATTCCATTTAACATTAGTAATCAGAAAAAAGATCTCGCGGGCGTATTCTTTCCATTGAACATTTTTTTTCTCCTCTAGTTTTTGCAGTGCCAGCTCATGACAGCTCATGAATGTAGCAACTAAATCCTAAGCATTGAACCCGTTTCCTCCTCTTCATACTTTTCTCCTCCTTCGGTTGTTTTCCAAGTGCCCATTATAAACCCTTCAATTCATATTTTTGTATCATCTTCTTAAAGTGAGGATAATGGGTTCTACAGGTGATTATTGAGGTCATCACTAACGAGCCCTTAACGCTGGCCAATATTGTTCGCGGAGTTTTCAAAAAATCAGTAAAAGATGTTAAAATTAAAGCTATCTCAAATTATTGCAACCTTTAACTACGATATCAACAAGTGGCAAAAGACAGTGATTCCAAGTAAGTGTCTAAAACAAGAGTTTCCAGATACTAACTTTAAAAAATTCCAAAAACAGTCTCCAAAGACTCCAGAAACAGTTTCTTGAGATCCATTAAAAACCAATTGTTTTTCGAGAAATGGTTCCTGAGAGCCAGAAACAGGAACAGCCATAGAAAACAGCATTTCTTGGACCCTTCCTATTTCTAGGCCGTTTCAGCATGAAAACAGAGCCTCCCATTCTGTTTATGGAAACTAGGAAGGCAACTGCACAATGGCTCACGTGCAGGCAAAATTATTGGCTGGAACAGGTATCGATGGTTGTTGGCAGTTCCATTTCAGTTTGATTAGTTGGCAGCTAGGGGAAAGACTCACGTGGGGAATAATAAATACCCCACCCCCCAGGACAATGAAAAGAAGACCCAACCAAATGGAGGTGGCAGTCAAGAAAAATGCTCATTAACAAATACTTGTGTAGACAGCCAATTTCCCCAGTATCAGAGCAGAGTGAACACAAAATTGTTTTGGCAATCGGCACGAAGAGCACATGACCAAGTAAATTGGTTGTGGTCAAAACCAGCACAGCAGAGCGTGAGAAAGGTGAACTCTCCCAACAAACAGTAGCAGCTGCCTAATGGGCAGAAAAATTGTTGTGTGAGCAGTGGGCAGTGAAAATAATTTCTACAGTTGCAGAAAAATATTTCTGGGACCAGACAACAGTGGCAAGTTGGCAACCCCTTCAGCAGTTGTGAATGGGTAGACAAATAAAATTAATTTGCAAAATTTTTGCAAACAAAAACAAATAAAATTAATCTGCAAACAAAAACTTAGCGATAGCATTTGGAAGAACTGGAGCAATCAGTACAGAAAATAGTTAATTCCCAGGTATCAGAGAAATCCAGAGGGTATACCATATGGCAGCGTGGAGTTGGAGGTGATAGAGAAATCTGGAGAGTACAGCAACCTAGAGTTGAAGGTGACAGCAAAATCCGGAGGGTACAACAACGTGGAGTTGGAGGTAATAGAGAAATCCAAAGGATACAACAATGTGGAGTTGGAGGTGATTTTTTTAATTTATTGGTGTTCTAAAGTTGGGGAATTTTATTTAAAAATAGTTTTTTTGTCAGTGTCTATTAACTCTATCAGTAAGGGCCATGTGTAACTGGAGGATACAAAAAGATATCTACGAGCAATGTGAAGGAAGGCTATTGTGACAGGAGGCAAAGAAGTTCAAAAGAAGTGTTGGTGCAGCAAGGAGTGTCCTGTAGGTGTGGACAGCAATACCTCACAACAGGGAAGAGGTTGGACAATTAGAAATGAGAAAAGGTAAGTTGTTTCAAGAATTTGCCTTTTGGTGAATTTAAATTAAAATATAGATAGGGAGTTGTGGTGGAGACGTGGTTGTGGACCACATGCATGTGTTGGTGCTTGGAGGCAGCAATTGTGCTGGAAAACTAACAGATGGGAGAAGATAGCAAAGAAAATTTTGTTGGAAGCTGGCATAGAAAAGTTGCCAATGCAGCCATAGGGCTAGAAAATTTTATTTATTTTTGTTGGCAAGGAGATAGTGTTTGGTGAGAGAAATCATACCTGGGGGTGAGAGAAAGCTCCATGAGGCAGCCACACTGCTGGCTATTATTTTCCAAAAGTGGAAGTAGAAAAGCGTTGAGGGTAATTTATTCTTGTTTTGGCACTCAGTTGTTCCTTTTGTAAGTTTCTTAACTTACAAGATGGCAATCCTGCAAAGCTCATATTCTCATAAGTACAGTTAATGACACGTGTAGATGTTTCTGGATGTGACATGGACAGGAGCTACTTTGACATGAATATTTCACAACATATGATGAATAGGAAGAACTAAAATGTGTCCTTTATGAAAGCTAAGTCCATGAAAAAAACATTTACTCTAAGCAAAGGCAATACCCATGGGCATGGGGATGTACAGCTACAACCTAAGTCACCGTGTTTGCAGAATTTAATCCTTGAAATTCAAAACTTTTCATGGGCAGCCAGATAAATTTGCTGAAGTTCAGCATTAAAATCATTTAAATTCAAAATTCAGTTAAATTCTGATAAATTCATTAAGTTTTGAATAGAGTTCATTTAAGTTTGAATTCAGAATTATATATTTCCTCAAGCTTAATGCCAAATTGTATCCCAGATTTATCACATCGTTTTGCACTGACAGATTTTTTTCAAACTTCATGATTGTCAAACATGAACATGAACTAGGTGACTCGGTCTACAGCTAACAAGTGGTAAGAAGTTTATGTTCAAAAGTATTCTTTACAACCCTCTTTTCTGTATGCTCAAAAAAAGCTATAATGGTCATGGATCAAACCCTTAAGGGTAGATCTCAACATGATCTTCTGGACAGTTTTGCCAAGAGGAACTTTAGGTAGATCTCAACATGATCTTGTGATACTAGAAGGCTGATATAAAAACCCCAATGACCAATCTAGAGACTGAAAGAAACCCACTAACAGCCCTTAATAAAAACTGTTCAAGAAGGGACTGTTACAGCAAAATAGGTGGCAGCAGATCTGAGGTAAAAGGCAGCTTGAAGGTGGCAGCAACAACAGCAAGGAGGTGACGGCAAACTAGAAGAGAGGAGAGGAAGCGGCCGAGCTAAAACCTAGCAAGGAAAAGCTCCAAAAGGAGGGTCGCACCACTGTACCAGCAAGGAGAGTCAACCAGGAGAGAGTCGTACCCCCAAACCAGCAAGAGAGACAGTCCAAAAGAAGCCGCACCTCAGCAAGAGGAATGTACAAGGGGACGGTCCACTAAACAGCAAGAGAACAAAGGATCCAAGGAGGCCGCACCTCAGCAAGAGGACTGCCGAAGAGGTTGGTCCACTAAACAACAAGAGAACAAAGGATCCAAGGAGGTCGCACCTCAGGAAGAGGACTGTCCAAGAGGCTGCATCACTAAACAGCAAGAGAAAGATTGAACTAAAGGAGGTCGTACCACAATACCAATCAAAACAAGAGAGCCGCAGAAAATTTCAGACCAAGAAGGGTTTTGGAGGAATGAGAATGAGTGAGTGAGAAAGGGAAAGAGGTCTCCTTATATAGTTTAAACTTTAGGTAGGGGTTAGGGTTAATTAGATTAACCCTATCTTTTAGGGTTAAATTAAAACCCAACAATAAAAATAAATAAAAATAATTAATATTTTAATTATAAAAATATTAATTAGAAAGTCAACAAGTCAAGGTGACTAGAAAAGACCAACATCACATAAACATTAAGGACGTGGCTCAAGCAAGGGGATGGAACAAGACAAAGTCAAAAGGGTCTTCTTCAATGGCAAAATGTCCACAAGGGTCTCATGATGACTTGTAAGCTTTTATCATCCCAGCATAAGAGGAAGGTCAATGATGTGATCATGTCCTTCTTCTTAACTGCTCCTAGGTCTCATGGACCATCCCAAGAGAGAAGAAGATCACACATCATCTCGTCTTGGTACTTAACCAAGAACTGCCTGGTGCCAGACCAGGATACCCCAGAACACATCTAGGGGCCCTAGATCACCACTAGGGTCTTATCCACCAAGATACACAACCAAGGATTGTGATCCAAGCAACGAGCAAGGATTCCCTGGAACATGTCCAGGGGCCCTTGGTCCTTGACCAAGAACCCCAGCAATACACTCGAGGCCCTCACTAGGGTCTTTTTCCATGGCTCTAACTGCTTGGTCCCAAACAAAGAACCCCAGGAGTGTACTGGGGGCCCTAGATCTCAGCTAGGGTCTTTGCCATCCTCCCGGAGAATGGCTCTTGCAGCGGCTTAATTTTAACAAAATGTTACAGCAAATAGCCTAGCCCACCTGGCTGCTATATCCCTTGTTTTTCCCTGCACCCTTTCATCGACCCCTGCCTCAACACACGTAAGTGCTCACTCACTCTATGTGTACCATCACTGTGTTTCCTCCTCTCACTTAGGATGCCTTTTATTACATTGGGTTAACCTTAAGTCCAAAACCCTAGATCTCCAAAGCGATCAACAACTGAGATCTAATCTCCCGTTCACTTTAGATCTAACGGTTAGGACTTAATCAACTCCCTTAAGTTACTAATGCCACCAAACTTAGGCATTTAACTTAATTAATTAAAAGGTCATTAACTTTAATTAATGACTCATAAAGTGAACTCCCTAAAGTTTATTGAGAGGTTACAAGGACGACTTCCACATGCTAAACACAGAGCCTATGTGGAAGTACCTGTCCAATGCTAATACTTCAACAGATAGTCTTTCTTAAAGAGAAGTCAAATGAATTAGATGCTTTGAAGAAATTTATGGCAACAGTAGAAGAAGAATGTGGTAGAAATATAATTATTCTCCAGTGAAGTATAAGAGAAGCATTTGAGATGTTTGTTGGCTTTTGTAAGAAAGAGGGAGTCTAGAAGCAAAAATATCGTAGTGAAAGAAAAATAAAAGAGTCAAAGAAATAGTAAAGAGGAAAGTCAGTGCTAGATAGATATTGGACAAAAGTGATGCATACATCCTTATTTTTGTTGAATAGCAGTCCCACCA
>JASDQU011403728.1:22518-38571 GCA_032191745.1 Picea mariana
TAACTCATCATTTTCTTATTGTAACTCACCTCTTGCTGTAACTCATTTTTTGTTACATACCACCACCACTTTCTTGTTGTTACTCATTATCGATACTTGATCATAGTATGCAACACTCTATTGTGACTCTGAAATATCTCTTTGCGTGCTAAAATGATGGATTGTGTGCTGAAACTTCAGTGTAATGGAGTTGCGACTCCGCTTCAAACAAGTCGTTGACACTCAATTTCCCACCTTTCAACCAGGAATTTTTCCAACTCCACTAGCATACCCACTCTTGTTATGGTCATCATTATTGTTGTTTCTCCAACCATTGGTTACATTCAATGCACTTTATGGTAAGTACATGACAAGTACATCATTTCCATTTGCTCACATAAATTTGAGTTTTGAGGTGACATATGGACTAGCACCACCAATCCTACCAACTGAGTTGAGGGTGGCTTCCACCTTTAGTTGGGGGGGAACATATCTTACCATGTGTCGTAATTATTACGTTTCCCATCCCTTCTATCACAGCATGTTGCCTCTTCATTATAATATGATTTTCCACATTATGACACGATTTTTTCACAATTTTGTCATCATTACTAATTATGGCATAAAAACCAAGAACCATCAACTTCTCAAATTTAGTAATCTCTTCCGCAGTTGCGACTGCATGTCCATTGCCAAAACCTTCCCTTTCGAAAATCCAATGATAGTAACTTAGCGAGGATTTTTCCATCTACAATGGGAGGTTATGTTGTCTGTCATGAGATTGATATGCTCAACCTGTTGTGTAGTTATCTCGAAGTCTATCAATTTTTTCATGAAGTAGGTTGGGTGGATTTCTTCAAAACATTACGAGGGTTTGACAATGTCATCACCCTCGAATTTTCCCAAAACCTCGAAAGGGTAATATTGACTGTGCATGGATTGCATGTCAATGTTATAGATGGGACTATCACAGAGGCTAACAAGATACCATTATCGGGGTGATCTAGTTTAGTAAACAGGAATAAATCCCATCAACGAAGGAGAATCTTCTAAGAGGGGAAGAATATGTCAAGGGAAAAGCTAAGGGAATAGATAGAACTTCATTACTCCCTCCTTGGAAATATGTTTCTTACTTTGTTTAGAGATATATTACCTGTAAAGAAAGATTTACCATTGTATTCAATTACCATTTCATGTTGATGTCACACCTTCTCCATGGGTAGTTTCTCAACATTCCCTACATTTTACTGGAATCCATGAAGTTAATGGTTATCTATGTGTGTCAGTATAAACATCTTCAAGCCTGCATCTCAAACCATGGGTTGATAAAACTCTTGGTTGTCCATGCATTGAAGTAGAAAAATAGGACATATCTTGAGTTCATCACCCCTACTAAAACTCATGGTTCAATGGAGGAAGAAAGAAACAATACATAGAAACTGGAAGAGTAGGAAGAGGTAGAAATGGAAGGAGATAATTCATGACCATAACATATTAATAAAAATATTGAGTCAAGAGGCAAGGAGTCTATAAATGGGAGTGATACAAAAATGGAAAATATCCATGTTGATTCAGCCACCGAAATGGAAGTAGAAGAATATGCAGGAGAAGATATAGAGAAAGAAGAGGATGTCAGAGGAGATACAGAGAAACAAGAGGTCAGAGGAGATACAAAGAAAGAAGAGGCAGTAGGAGATACAAAGAAAGAAGTGGTAGGAGGAGATATAAAGAGAGAAGAGGTGGTAGGAGATACATTGAAATACTATGTAGGAGGGGACACAGAAAAAGAACTTGGTGCAGAGGGTACAAAAGTAGACCAATAAGGCCTTAAGGAAGAATAAGAGGTTGAAAAGACAAAGACACAAGGAAACTTCCTCGCTATGCAGAGTAATTCATCACCACCTTCTAGTGATGAAGTGGAAATTACATGTGAAAACCCCCCTTGGTAAGAATGAAAATATTTCCCTATCATAAAAGAACCTCCACAACAGAAAAGAGGGAAAAATAGGCCATCTTGAGGAGTCGTTGATGACCTCACGAGAAGTGTTGTTTAGGGAGCCTAATTATCTTCTTGATTCAAAGGTTTGTTTTAGTCATGCTTAGACCCCATTCCCTAATTGGGGGTGTGGGGGGGCTTGCACCCCCACAACTATCGCTAAAGGGGTCCAGGGGGGCGACGATAATTTTTGTAGCCCCTCCCCTGGAGGGGGATTCAGGGGAAGTGCCCCCGAACCAAAATTTTGGGAAACATTTCCTTCTAAAATATTGTAATTTCATAGTCAATTTGGACCATTCATTATAAGGTCTCATATTTGACAGTAGAAGTTATTTTAGGGATTTTTTCCCTAGAAGGAAACCCTATTTTATGAGGGAATTGTATTGTGGTTGTGTATCATCGAGAATATTGTATTCTGAGAGAGGAGACTGTGAGATAAACAAGAGGAAGTTACATTGGGTGTGCTATAGGTTGTATCCCTTCATTTTTCTAGATAATAAAAAAGGAAGAACCTGACAATTTCTCTGGTGGACGTATCCCAT
Source organism: Picea mariana (assembly GCA_032191745.1). NCBI lineage: Eukaryota > Viridiplantae > Streptophyta > Pinopsida > Pinales > Pinaceae > Picea > Picea mariana. The sequence continues at coordinate 25,036 of JASDQU011403728.1, forward strand.
GCTGGGTGAACTATATCTATGTATCTATTGAATTGTGTATATTTTGTGCTTTATTTCTGATTTTTTTATTTTATTTTATTGCTCCGTGATCTAGTTTTTCTAACAACTAGTATCATAGCGAAAGGTAATTTGCAAGAAAATAGGGTTCCTAGTTCGAGTGGGAGCAATGGAAGAATATGGAAAGTTTAGGGTCAAGAAAATTAAAGGCCAAAACTACCAGTTATGGAAGATGCAGATGGAAGATTATTTATATCAAAAGGATCTATTCCTACCATTGAGCAAAATAGAAAATAAGACAACAACCATGAAGAACGAATACTGGGAGGTTCTTGACAGAAAGGAACTAGGAATGATATGACTGAGCCTGGAAACATCGGTGGATTTCAATATTTCAAAAGAAAACACAATTAAGGAGCTGATGGATGCATTGAATAAAATGTATGAAAAAACCTTGGCGTCCAATAAAGTATTTCTAATGAATCGATTATTTAATATGAATATGTTAGAAGGTGGGCTTGCTGCAGATCATTTAAATGAATTTAATACAGTTACTAATCAAATAAGTTCTTTAAAAGTGGACTTTGATGATGAGGTCAGGGATCTTGTAATCCTGTGCTCATTGCCAGAAAGATGGAATGGCTTGGTCATGGGTGTAAGTAACTCTGTCAATGGTTCAAAAACTCTAAAATTTGATGATGTTGTTGGTGTTATTATTAGTGAGAAAATGAGACGGAAAATCATAGGTGAGACATCAGGTAATGCGTTAAACACGAAGAAAAGGGGAAGACAAAAGGATAGAGGAAAGGGCTCAGGGAACCACATGAATTCTAGGTGTTATCACATAAAGTTGTCAAGGTCACAGAATGACCAAGTCTTTTGTTGCACAGGTAACTTCAAAGCACAACATTCAAAAGAGGTTTGTTTCATGTTTGAAGTACAAGCAACCAACAGGCTTGATTTTCCATGGTGGAGATCCCATTTGTCATTTAGAATAGTGATTGTCAGACAGTTGAAGTTTAAAATTCGCGCAAGGATTAATGAATATCCAAGTGTCTTGAAGTCCTGAATTAAATCTAAGCCATTGAAGGGTGAGGAAATGTGTCACCAAATATCTCACTTCAGGAATTCGTCACTTCATAGAATTGCACGAGAAAGAAGAAGAAAAAGGCCCGAAGCCTAGACACTTGAAGTGAATCTTGGATGTCTAAAATAAGAGAACACGTGGAGGCAAATCTCACACTTCAAAGGATTGCATGAACAAGAAGAATAAAAGGGCCCAAAGCCCGAACACCCAAAGTAATATCGACCGTCCTTATCAAGAGGCCACACGTCACCATATCTCTCACTTCGAGAATTCAACATTTCAGAGAATTGCGTGAGGAAGCAGAAGAAAAAGGCCCGAAGCCCGAACTCCCGAAGTGAATATTGACCATCCAAATAGAGAGTCCATGCATCACCAAATCTCTCACTTAGGGAATTCATCACTTCGGAGAATTTTCGCGAGCAAGCATGAGAAAAATCTCGAAGCCCGAACTCCCAAAGTAAATCTCGGTTGTCCAAAATAAGAGAAAACATGGACGCATATCTCTCACTTCAGAGGATTGTGCGAGAAAGAAGAAGAAAAAATCCCAAAGCAATTGAGAGTCATTGATATTTGTAGCAGGAAGTAGGATCCATCCAAGAGCAGGAAGCTGGATCCATCCAAGAGCAGGGCTTTCCAAAATCATAGATTGCAATAGATCGATGACCACACTTTATTGTGGGGACAAAAATTGCTCGAACGATAAATTTCTAGAGCGGTCCCTCAATCGAAACCATGGTATGATGAAAGGGCTACATGGCGAAAGGTGGTGGATTGCAGGCTCAAAAGAGATGTGGATCCAAACCTCCTTTGATGACCCTGCAATCACAAGCCTATTCAATGTCAAATCCATGAGAAACACATGGTGACCTTATAGGCATCAAAGCCTCGTCCCAATCCTGAGAAAAGAATAGTTAATGAAGTAAGGGAGTGGTGGTTGAAACATCGAATCACCCCATAAAAATAAATCATGGAGGGTTTGGTCATAGATACAGGACTGTCATCCCAAGGTACCACAGGGGGGCAGTTTCTCCAGCAGACCCATGCCGATATGACTGGTCTTTTGACAGAAGAAATACCCACATGAAGATCCCTATGATAGGAGGGCCAACCAAGATTCTTGGATGTTGACCACTGTTCCGAGTATAAAAGAAGGAGATCCAAACTAAGCAAAGGGAGGAGGGAGGTTCGACCGAAGATTGGGGGAAGTTTTGAGAAATGTTTATGATTGTATATTTTAGTTTGTATGTCGGAGGGGAATGTAGCTGTAAATAGTATTGTTATTGAAGATTCATATGAGTTGTTTCATTAGATTTGTCTTCTATGTTTCTATTCTATTTTTCTTCTTGTCTGGATGTAGCATCTTTGATCTATGTATTCCCGAGGTGGTAGAGGATATGTTGTCATCTTTCCCATGTTTCATCATTTATCACTCAGACACTTGTTTTTTTTCTTCTTGTCTGGATGTAGAATCTTTGGTTTATGGATTCCTGAGATAATAGAGGATTTGTTGTTATATTTCCCATGTTTCATCGTTAATTATTCAGACACATCTATTCTCTTTGCAGGGAGGATCTTTGCTTAGTGAGTTTTCATATTTAAGTTAATTCTCTTATTCTTCTCTTCATCATTACACAAATATTTTGTCTGATAAGAAGCTTAAATGCCTTCATTGAGAACATTGTTTATGACTCCATAACCCAATGGTCCATCATTGATTTGCAGTGATATCTGTTGTCTTTTCCTTTCTTTAAAGTCTTGTTGATCCACCTACTCAAACCATTTCAATACATTTATATTTTGATGGGTATTGGGCTTATCCTCTTGCAGTCTGAGGGTGGCTCTTAGTGCTAACATTAATGGCTCAGTTGTCGGGGATGAAAGTGAAGATATCTTCCCTGGGAGAATGACAATGAATAGATCCAGTTTTAGATGGTGAACTGAAGCTGGAGACATTATTCTAACTACTTATCTTTCACCATGGAAACTCCATTATTAAGAATCTGTTGGTGAGTCCACTAGAAGGAGAAAAATGAAATGGATATGGAGGCTATCCTGTCCAGGAGGTTTTCCCCACTAAATTTCTCAGCCATAGCTAGTTATCCACATCCTGTTCCTCAAATTGATGAATGGAAAGATTTGGTGCCAAGATTTTGTGAAGGTGAGAATAACGACCCTCTTGAACATGTTCTAGGATTTCATGTTTTGATGTAACAACTTGAAATCCAACCCGAAGACATACGTATGAAGTTGTTTATGTAATCTCTTCAAGGAGATGCTTGTATTTGGTATCACTCTCTTGAGCTTTCTAACGTTTCTTCACTTGAAGACTTTCATGCAACTTTCAATATTCATTGTCAAAAGTTTTATTCCTCAGAGTTAATTTTTCATAGTTGTTGTGAGGAGTATAAAGACTGTGTTCAAGATATAATTGATTCTTATGAAGGCTGTAATAATGAAGAAGATTCCTTGGATGAGGAATCAACTCTTTCTCTTCCCTGTTCATCTGGATTAGATGAAAACTATGTTTGTTGTGTCAGTAAGAAAAGTGCAAAAATTGAGTCTGTTCTGGAAGATGATATTCTTTGTAACCCTGTATCTAAAAAACCTAGATATGAGAAGCTTATTTTTGACTCATATGATGATGATAAGATATTGCTTCTTGGATTGAATCTTGAAAGCTAGCCCGTGTTTAATAATGAAGAGAAGTTTTTCATGTTGGGAAGAAGATACCTCTTGGTATGGCATTCGAGATTCCTCCTTTATTTGATCATTATGGAGACAATGATGAAGATGTTGAGGTGTTTTTTTTCTTAGAAGAAAAAAGCATTAGTGACTAACCTTCTAATGAAAATGAAAGAGTCTGCCAAGAGAAGCATGTTAAGGAGAAACAACCATCCATTTATATACATGAGGAGATTTATTGCCATCATCTAGAAGATGTTATCAAAGAGGGAAAAAGAGAAATGGATTAGCAACCCGCATCGGCCTTTCACTCAGCCGTGCTTGCCACAAACGTTCATCCATATGTGAGAAACTGTAAAGCAAAGCAGGATTTATGTTACCAACCCAATAAGCTTTATCACCTATTTTATGAACATGTAGGGGAGTACATGGAGTTGCATTTCCTCAATATACTTGAGCCTTCAAGCTTTATCTTACCTTAATCATTGGGAGGTAATCTGAAGGATGTAATTAATTTGTTGTCATAGTTTTATCGTCCCTTTCTGATCAGTGACAACGTAAATAATTTTCCAATTAGGAGGTTACTTGAATGGCTCCGGTGGAAAATTGTTTTCACCTAGCACATTGTAAAACCAATTAGTGTAGGATTGTATATAAATAAGCTCCTTCTAGAGCATGTGTGTTTTATTTCTTTTTGTAAGTAGAACAGTGTACATATCAACCTACTGTCTTAAACGAAATGTATTTGAGCTTGAATCCACAACCCAAAAGCTAAGGCATTGGAACTTCTTCTTCTTGGTAGCTCAGAGGGAGCATGCCATCCCCTATGGAGCCAAATGTTATCACATAAAGTTTTCAAGGTCACATGACGACCAAGTCTTTTGCTGCACAGGTAACGCCCAAGTGAAACATTCAAAACAAGTTTGTTTCGGGTTTGAAGTACAAGTAACTAGTGGTTTTGATTTTCCATGGTAGAGATCCCATGTGTTGTTTAGATTAGCGGCTCTCAGACAGTCAGAGTTTAAAATTCACGGAAGAATTAATGACTAGCCAAGTGGCCTGAAGTCCTAAAGTAAATCTGAGCCATTGAAGGATGAGGACACACGTCACTAGATCTATCACTTTGATAATTTGACACTTCGGAGAATTGTGCGAGCAAGAAGAAGGAAAAGGCCCGAAGCCAGAACTCCTTAAGTGAATCTCATTCGTCCAAAAAAAGAGAACATGTGGAGGCAGATATCACACTTCAGAGGATTGCGCAAAAAAGAATAAGAAAAAGAACTGAAGCCCAAACTCCCGAAGTGATTTTGGCTGTCCAAATCAAGAGGCCACACATCACTAGATCTCTCACTTTGGGAATTTGACACTTCGGAGAATTGTGCGAGCAAGCAGAAGAAAAAGGCCTGAATCCCGAACTCCCAAAGTGAATCTCGACTGTCCAAATCAAGAGGCCATGCATCACCAGATCTCTCACTTCAGGAATTCAACACTTCATAGAATTTTCATGAGCAAGCAGGAGAAAACTCCCAAAGCCCGAACTCCCGAAGTAAATCTCAGCTATCCAAAACAAGAGAACACGTGGAGGAAGACCTCACACTTTGGAGGATTGTGCGAGCAAGCATAAGAAAACTTCTGAAGCAATTGAGAGCCATTCATCTTTGTAGTAGGAAGTAGGATCCATCCAAGAGAGGCACATGGAAGAAAAATAAAGGTTTCCTAAATCGCATATTGCAGTAGATCGAGGACCACACTTCATTGCGGGGATGAAGCATGCTCGAACAATAAATTTCTAGAGAGGTCCCGCAATCGAAACCACGATATGATGAAAGGGATACGTGGTGGAAGGTGGTGGATTGCGGGATCAAAAGCAGTGTGGATTGAAACCACCTTTGACAACCCTACAATCACGTGATTATTCAGCGTCAAATCCATGAGAAACATGTGGTGGCCTTCTAGGCGTCAAAGCCTCATCCTGATCCCAAAAAAATATAAGTTAATGAAGCAAGGTAGTGGTGGTTTAAACCTTGACTCACCCAGTAAAAACACATGGAGGGTTTAGCCATAGATACAGGACTGTCAGCCCAAGGTACCACAGGGGGTAGTTTCTCTACCAGACCCATGCCGATCTGAATTTCCTTCTGACATAAGAAATACCCAAGAGAAGATCCCTATGATAGGAGGGACAACTAGGATTCCTTTTTGTTGACCACTGTTGTAGGTATAAAAGCAAGAGATCCAAACTAAGCAAAGAGAGGAGGGGGGTTCGGCCCAAGACCGTAGGAAGTTTTTAGAAATGTTTATGATTGTATATTTCAGTTTGTATGCCGAAGGGGCATGTAGCTATAAATGGTATTGTTATTGAATATTCATATGAGTTGTTTCGTCATATTTATCTTCAATGTTTCTATTCTATTTTTCTTCTTGTTTGGATGTAGCATATTTGATCTATGGATTCCTGAGGTGGTAGAGGATCTGTTGTCATCTTGCCCATGTTTCATCGTTTATCACTCAGACTCTTGTTATTTTTCTTCTTGTCTGGATGTAGCATATTTGGTTTATGGATTCCTGAGACAGTAGAGGATCTACTATTATCTTTCCCATGTTTCATCATTCATTATTTAGACACATCTATTCTCTTTGGAGGGAGGATCTTTTCTTAGAGAGTTTTCATATTTATGTTAATTCTGTTATTCTTCTTTTCATCATTACACATATATTTTGTCAGATAAGGAGATTAAATGCCTTCATTGAGCAGTCTATTTATGACTCCATATCCCAATGGTCCATCACTAATCTGCAGTGATATCTGCTATCTTTTCCTTTCTTTAAAGTCTTGTTGATCCACCTACTCAAACCATTTTAATACATTTATATGTTGATGGGTATTTGGGCTTATCCTCTTGCAATCTGAAGGTGACTCTCAATGCTAACACTAGGAAGGGAAAATACAAATATAGAATAGGAAAGATAGAGTGTTGGAATTGTGGGAATAAAGGACATCTAAAGAAATACTGCAGAGCTCCAAAGAAACAAAGAGATGGACAGCATGAGAAAAATCAGGAAGCAAATGTAACATGTGATGTGTTATAGGATTCTTTGATTCTTTCAGTAGATAATATTTTTGAGTCTTGGGTAGTAGATTCAGGGGCTTCATTTCATGCCACACCCCATAGGAAACATTTTCTAGATTATGTTCAAGGTTATTTTGGACAGGTTCATTTGGGTGATGATGCACCATGCAAAATTGTTGGAATGGGTAAGGTACAAATAAAGCAAAAGAATGGAAACCAATGGTTGTTGAAAGAGGTAAGAAATGTTCCATGTCTAAGAAAAAATATAATTTCAATAGGGTAGTTGGAAAGTGAAGGTTGTATACCCATATTTATAGATAAGGCATGGAAGGTCACCAAAGGATCATTGGTGATAGAAAAAGGAGAGAAGGTAGGTACATTGTATTTATGTAATTTAAATATTGATTCTTCTATCTCTTTAGCTTTTACATGAGTGGATACATCACTGTGGCATCATAGGCTTGGACACATGAGTGAGAAGGGGATGTAGATAGTTCAAAAAAGAAATTTGTTTCTAGATGTTAAACAAATTGATTTGGATTTTTGTGAGCATTGTGTATATGGAAAACATAAGAGAGTCAGAAAAGAAAATAAGAGTGAAAGGTTAGAGCTTGTGCATACAGATGTATGGGGACCAACTCAGGTATCATCTCTTGGTGGATCTCGTTATCATGTTACTTTTATTGATGATGCAACTAGAAACACTTAGGTTTATTGCATTTGACAAAAATCTGTTGTTTTTTATACTTTTATGAAATGGAAAGATCTGGTCGAGAACGAGACAGAAAAAAGGTTGAAGTGTCTCAGATTAGACAATGGAGGTGAATATTGCAACAAGGAGTTTGATGATTATTGTTCATACCATGGGATTTGTAGAGAGAAAATAGTTCCATGAACACCACAAGAAAGTGGTGTGTTGGAAAGGTTGAACAGGACAATCATGGAGCATGCAAGGAGTATGAGATTGCATGTTGGGTTTCCCTTATAGTTTTGGGAAGATGTTGTAAATATTATTGTTTACTTAATAAATATAGGAACTTCAAGCTCTTTGTATGGTGGCATTCCAGAGGAGGCATGGACAGGTAAAAATTTAAACTATTCATTTCTTAATACTTTCAGTTGTGAAACATTTGTCCATATTTATAAAGAAAATAGAACAAAGCTGGAAGAAAAATCCAAGAAGTGTACCTTTATTGGATATGGTGTTAACTATTTTGGTTATCTCTTATGGGATTATGAAAATAAAAAAATTATTAGGATTAGAGATGTCATATTCAATGAGAAGGTCATGTATACAGATTAGTTGCAGGGAAGGAAACAGGAAGAAGAAAAACCAAAATACACAGTGCTTGATGAGATCACTGAAAAACAAATTCCAAAGGCACCAGAAAATCAAAATGTACAACAACAGAAGCAACAAGTACCTCAAGCTCCTGCAATTTTTGTTAGAAGATCTACCAGGTTAAGTAGACCCCCTAAATGATACTCTCCTTCATTGTATTATTTAATGTTGATTGATTCTGGTGAACCAGAATGTTATGAAGAGGCAATGTATGTAGACACTAAAAAGAAGTGGGAGCAAGGCATGAAAGAGGAAATGGAATCCTTGGTAAATAACCAGACTTGGGACTTGGTTCAGTTGCTTGCAGGAAAAAGAGCATTGCAGAATAAATGGGTTTACAGGTTGAAGGAAAAAGATGGAGGAAAAAAGTGGCATAAAGCTAGACTTGTTGTATAGGGGTTTGCACAAAAGAAAGGTATATATTTTGATGAAACATTTTATCCTATTGTTAAGATGACTTCAATTCAGAATATTTTAAGTCTTGTGGAAGTATAATATTTTCATCTTGAATAGTTAGATGTAAAAACAACTTTTGTCCATGGGGATTTGGAGGAAGATATTTATATGTAGCAAACACATGGGTATGAGGTCAAAGGGAAGGAGAATTTTATATGTAGGTTGAAGAAGAGATTGTATGGCATAAAACAAGCTCCAAGGAAGTGGTATTTGAATTTTGATAGGTTTATGACAAAACAAGGTTATAGTAGATGTCATTCTAATAACTGTGTTTATTTTAAAAGGATAGAAAATGGAAGTTATATTATCTTGCTATTCTATGTAGGTGACATGCTTGTTGCAGGGTCTAATATGCATGATATAAATATGATCAAGAAGAAATCAACTAATTCATTTGCGATGAAGGATTTGGGTGTTGCAAAGAAAATACTTGGTATGAGAATAACAAGAGATAGGAAAAATGAAAATTGACATTTTCTCAATGTGAGTACATAGAGAAGGTGTTAGAGAGGTTTAAAATGTAGAATGAAAAACCAATTAGTACACCTTTAACTAGCCATTTCAAATTAACTAAGGAAATGTGTCCCAAGACACAGGAGGAGATATAATACATGTCCAGGGCTCCTTATTGATCAAAAATTGGTAGCTTGAAGTATGTGATGGTTTGCACAAGACCAGATATTGCACATGCAGTGGGAGTTGTGAGAAGGTATATGAACAATCTAGGTAAAGAATGTTGGGAGGTAGTAAAGTGGATTCTTAGGTATTTGAGAGGTACTTCTACTCATGCATTATGTTTTGGAGGTTCAGACACTGTTCTACACAGATATGTTGATCGAGATATGGTCGGTGATAAAGATAGCAGGAGGAGCACCATAGGGCATGTTTTTACTATAGGTGTAACAAAAATAAGTTGGATTACAAAACTACAAAAGGTTGTTGCAATTTCAACAACAGAATCAGATTATATTGCTACTACAGAGGCTAGTAAAGAAATGATTTGGCTACAAAGGTTTATGGAGGAGTTAGGAAATATGCAGGAGAATAGCAGTTCGTATTGTGGCATTGAGAGTGCCATTCATCTTGAAAATAACCCATCCTTCCATTTGAATACTAAGCATATACAACTTAGGTACCATTTCATATGATCTATCGTGGAAGATGAACATTTGAATTTGGAAAAGATACATACTAGCCAGAATCCTGCAGACATTTTAACAAAGGGAGTAACCAGGGAGAAACTGAGTTCCTGCTCAATTTCAGTTGGTCTTCAAGAATGAAGGTGAAGATGAGAAATTTTAGAGGTCCAAGTTGGAGTATAGTCCAACAAATACAACAACAATTGATTTATTGTGATCAGTCTCCAAGTGGGAGATTGTTGGTTGTGGACACTGATTATCTTCCTGCTTCAAAGGTTTGTTTTAATTGTGCTTGGACCCCATTACCTAATAGGGGGGTGTGGGGGGATTTACCTCCCACAACTGTCACCTGGGGGTCTAGGGGAGGTGGAAAAAAATGTTTTATCCCCCCTGGAGGGGGATTCGGGGAAGCGCCCCCAAAGAAAAATTTTGGGAAAAATTGTCTTGTAAAATATTGTAATTTCATAGTTAATATGGAACATTCATTATAAGGTCACAGATCTGATAGTAGAAGTTATTTTAGGTATTTTTTACCTAGAAGGAAAGCCTCTTTTATGAGGGAATTGTATTGCCATTGTGTATCATCGTGAATATTTTATTCTGAGAGAGGAGATTGTGATAGAAATAAGAGGAAGCTACAATGGGTGTTTTGTAGGTTGTATCCCATCATTTTGTTGGATAATAAAAAAGGAAGGACCTGGAAATTTCTCTGGTGGACATATCCCACACTGGGTGAAACATGTATATTTATGTCTCTATTGTATTGGGTATCTTATGTGTTTTGTTTCCGCAGTTATTTTATTTTATTGCTCCATGATCCTTTTTTTCTAACAAGAAGACGAATCGAGTCCTCCTTAGCAGAAGTGACAACCCAATCATATGAATCACCAATCACTGTTGTTCACCCACAAGAACCTATTGAGAAGCCAGCGGTTACAAATAAAGTAAGGGCTAGAGAAAGAACCAGTAGCTCTAGGCCAGGTAAAACAAAATCCATACTTAAGAAAATTAATCATTTAAAGGAGGAAAATTCTAGGTTCAAAGAACAACTTGGGGTTCTGATAGGGAAATTTCAGAAGGAAGAAAAACCCATGGTATTGGGATCCCTAGCCAAGATTGCTAAAATTGTGGACAAATCACTTTCCCGTACAAAACCAAAGAATAGAATACCATAGTATAAGGAATCTGTGGCCCAATTATGTTTAGCATGTGGTGACGTCCTTAACCAAGCAGGATATGAGTAGGATAATGTGTTAGCACCAAGATTCATTTTAGTGGGAGTTCCGACAGAACCTATTAAGGATAATGAGGAGTCTACTGAGACTGCCCAAAGTGATTAAGTTGTGGTTTGGGATACTACTGCTACACAAGCACCAGTAGTACCCGGAAAAAAGAAAACTAGTCCTAATCAAATTTTCGAAACAGATGATGAAAATCCATGATGAAAGGATGTTGAAACTCTAGGAGGAGAGAAACGACATAGTGAAATAGAAATTAGGGAACCTTCCCATGTTGTCACAAGAGAGCCTATTCAAGATACTAATGTCACATAAGAACCAGTAGTACTTGGCACATAGATAGTTGAACATAACCAAGTCACTAAAATTGATGGTGAAACTCCATGAGGTGAGGTACAACATAATGAGAAAGGGGTAGAGGGCCCTTCTCCGACTGACACACAAGAACCTTCCCAAGACATTGTTTTTACACAATAACCAATAATCATTACAAATGAGGCAACTTAGGCTAAGGAACAAAGAATCCATAACATTACCCCTAATATTAATATACTGGTTATTGAAACTCATAAGTGGAAGCAACTAGACTTGTCATTCCAGGAAGGGGAAATCCCCATTAAGGAGAATGAAAGGGTCATTTGTGACCTCAAAAAGAAATTGGTAGAAGAATGAGTGTTCCAAAAACAAAGGTGGGAGGAGTTGAAGGAGGAGAGGAAGCAATTGAAATAGTTAAAGGACCAAGCCCAATATCTGCAATACATATTAAAGGAAAAAATGTGTGATCTGGCTCTAGAATTGTTGAATTGGAGGAATCCTTCCCCTACTTATTCACTATTTCTTTAAGAACAATATATAATTTTCCAATTAGTATCTATGAAACAAGACAAACTCTATAAATTTGATTCCACCATTTCATTTCGGAAGACATTTTTCACACTAGTCTTGCAGATCAACATCTAGTATGTGAATTATACATGCATGAGTTTATTTTGTGTGGGAAACAAAAATTTAATCTCTCACCATATATTGGGGATATTCAATTGAGATATCTTACTTCATTTGTCAGTAATCAAGCAAGGTGGAAGGAAACCCATGACATCATGAAAACAACTCAGATAGAGAAAACATTATGGGTCAAAGGAGAACCTGCCCCTACCGTTGATATAACTAGGGCTTATAATAAATTTCTTGGGTCAGAAGAATGGGTCGCCACTATGAATGATTTCTAGATGTTTATCCTGGACCTATTCCCTAGGTGCATCAATATGCATTTGAAAGAATCTCTAGAGAGTAGTTGTCTTAGATGGGAAGTCTCTAATGATGAGATAAAAACAAGGGATCCATATGGTTATCCAATTTTTACCCATGCTCTTTCAACAATAAACATGTACATGGATTGCATCAGGAACTATAGATCCAATTGTCTTAGCCTTAGACACATATTCCCATTGATATGGCTCCCCATAAGGAGGTATCGACACCTGTACCAAATAAGGTTGGATGAGGACTGGTGGATAGATGTGATGGTGACCAATGGATACAATTTTGTTCAAGAGGACATTGTTGGAGCTTATAGTCTTACTAATATTCACATGCATTATTTTTAATTAGAATCTAATTGATCAGTGGGTTGCATGAGGACATGCAATTGCTTTAGTTGGGGGGAGATGTTGGGTTCAGGAATTGACACATTTTTTCCACCCTTCTATTTGCACTTCACCTATTTTTCTTATATCATCCATGTTCTTTTCATAGCCATTATTGTCCAATATCTTGTCTTTTTTTCTAGGTATGTTGAGTTTGTATGATGCCTCAATTCATTAAGTTTTGATTTCATTTGGGAAGGATAATTGTTTTTTTGGGTATTTACTAATAATGTATTGAGAATTGCCTACAAGATGATCAGTTTCTTCAGGTGTTATTACTCTTGAAGTGTTCTTACTCTTGAAATGTTGTTATTCCTTAATTGATGTTACTCCTGAAGTGTTGTTACTCCAAAATTGTTGTTACTCTCGAAGTGTCATTACTCCTAATTTATGTTACTCCCAAAGTGGTTTCTCTAGGTATTGTTACTCTTAAGGTGTGGTTACTCCCAGTAGATCGACGATGTTATCTGGAGATTGTTGGTCCTAATGTTGATATGGTCGTTGATCCATATGAGTCCCTCATGGAAATGACTTGTGTTCCTAATGATGTGGATATTTTCCAAAGTCACAAGTATTGTATTTCTCATGAGTTTTTTTGTCAGCCCGAATTAGAAGACAATTCATTGGACGAGATCTGTAATCAATTGTATTTTGTTAACGACCAATTATAAAATATATTGAATATATTCTATTTAGGATTGTAATGAATAGCTTGAGAATCAAGAGATTCTCAAGGATGTTCATAATTGCCAATTTCCTAAGATTAGTTAAGAAGGGGGAGCTTTAAAAATGATACACTTCTGCTCCCAAGATAGTCTATATTTTTCAACATTCGATCTAGTCGATTAGAGACAACATCTGAATCTGTAACTTCTTAT
>JASDQU011403729.1:15690-42908 GCA_032191745.1 Picea mariana
CCCCTCATAACGTGTCAACTTCACATTAAATCAGACCCCTCTCGCTCATTCCAGCTTACCACGTACCCCCCCCTCCGAGTAAACCACCAAACCACTCATCCATACCACCTACAAACTCCGCCGCCACACTCAACTACCCTACCTACACATCACACTCCACTCACCTGTCGCCCATCACATCCCATCCACCCATTGGACATTCATTACCCTCCACGTCACCTCCATCCACCCGTTGGCCAATCAATGTCGTCGGCCATGACCATTACCCATACAACTCACCATCCACTCCATAATGGACACACAGTTCAACCATTTAACCTCGTTTTTCAACCATTCCCACACTGTTCATCGATCTAGAGACAATCAACGCCAACATTTCCCGTTCTCAAGACAACCTACATCAAACTCACATTCAACATCATTTTCTATTTGCAAATCTTCATTTGATCATGGCACCCAAATGTAAATTTGCATAGACAGGGAAAATCATTTTCTTCCCCCTCCCGTTGACCTGGATCCCATACCTTTTGCCGATAAAGACTATCTAATCGAAGAGCCGAAGTGTGAATTCAACTTCTTTGAATTACACTTATGTATCAAAGACATTTTTCTGGATCAGAGCGACGAGATAAGACTCCTAGATTCCAATATCCCACTATACCTTTTTCCCCAGACATGCCATTTCCTCAATTTTTCCCTGAAATTCCAAACTCACTACCTTCTCAGCCAAAGGGCCATTGTCTCTTTGTCTGGAGAAACTCTTTTCACCATCATCCCTGAAATGATAAATTAAATACTGCAGACACCCATAAATGATTCCACCTCCCCCTTCTCCATTGAAATCTTGACCGAGCTCTACCAAAAACTGTCTTTCCCATAGAGATCTTAGATCTTTGAACTCTTCCTTCCTGAAAATGAATAGTTTCCAAAAAATAACCCCCCATACCATTCTTCCATTTTCTTAGTCAAAGTCAACCAGATCATTTCTTTCTTATGTAGCTTGCTAGGACAGTATTCCGATGAATGGGTAGACAAACCCATTCTGTGTTTCCTATCAATTTTTTCCACTAAAGAAAAGGAAACAATTCAATTTGACTATAGCTCATTTATAGCCGATAACATCTATGCACAGCTCTTCAATTTTTCCACAGAGGGTATGTTCAGGTATTCTTCAATATTGGGGTACCTGTTCCTCTTCTTCCAAGAAGATAAATTCTCCTTCTCCCTCCAGAAGTTGGATCAAAATGGTAATCCTCAACCTGTGACCTCCTAGACATCAATAGTGAGAAATAACTCATCTGAGTTCAACTTCAAATAGTTCATTGACTAATTCTACCATCCAGTGGTATGCATGCTCAGTGGAAGGACAGAGCCAAGGATAAATGAGTAAGTTCATAGATTTTTTCACCTATCAAACCTAGCCAAAATAGGAGACTAGTACCTTTACCAGGATCATACAAAAATTAGGATCTACAGGTGTGAATTACCTCCTTACAAGATTCCTAAATACCTACCTGTCATAATGTTCGCCTTGGAATACATCAGGCAGATGATCAACTTAGACGATATTCACTTTGTGGCATTCAAGAAGAAGCAACAACTTAGGATCAAAGGTCAAACAGGTTCTTTCATTTGCAACAACAGAGATGCAGGGGAAGAAGCCAATGAGTTGTTAAAGGAAATGAATTTCAGCCTAAGTTTCCCATGGCACTATGACCCCTGTGGAATTATTGTATAAACTAGGCTTAAAAACAAGATTTCTCCCTATGCTCATGTGCCCAAACCTAAAATTGAAAAATTCATGAATTAGACAGAGTGGCAGGAAAACACTTTGCTAGATAAAGAACAACAACCTTCACCTACCAACATTTCACATACCAGCACTCCACAGGTACAAGCAGAGAAGAGATCTAGGAAATAAATCTCTCCTTCAATCACATAAGTATCAACAGAATATTTATAGGTTTATAGGAAGAGGACCAAAACCAACCATACATATGAAAGGTCCAGAGAAGAAGAAACTCAGTCCACCATAGTTATGGAGGGACAACATTCATCACCCTTCTCAGGAAACCTGCATATAATGTCCACTTCCTCATCCAAGAAACAAACAGATACCACATTGTCAACTAAGTCCTCACAGGAGCCTGCGGGACTTAATATCTTTGATAAGTATAACTTGATGAAAAAGAAGAACACGTTTCTCACTAACAACACCTATGCACAGTTTTGGAAGCAAACATCAACAACACAACACATGTTATTATCTTCCTTCGACACAGAGAAAGAAAGAATTCACATGGAATTCTTGCAAGCACAAGTTCCCCATCCCAAGGCAGTTTCTGATTACAAGAGGTAAACATTTGAATTTTATGTCAAAGAGGTGCATCTAGCTGATCAAATGGATATGCACATTCAAACTGGGGAGATGATTTTCTCCACCCTGGAAAATACCTCCATGACTACTGCAAAGTTGTAGGTGTCCTTAAAGAATGTCTAGTCTTAGTTGAAGATGGAAAATATATCTTCTTTAGCCAAGGATAATAATATAAAATCTATGGATGAGCTGGTATTGAAAATTAGCTATGATCCATCAAATGTTAAAGCATCCAATGAACTTCTAAAGAAGAAAAATGTTGACATAGCATCCTTAAGGAAACAACTGAAACTCCCAACCATTGAAAATTCATAGGCAAAGGAAATGGTTGAGACTAAAGGCCACAAGGAGGAAATGTTGAAATTAATCATGGAGCAGAATGCACATATTAAGGAGATGGAGGTCAAACTAGACAAGTTGGTCAAATAAAAGGAACAAAGTGTACCAATGATTGTCATCCCACTAGAAGCAGTTCCCATCATAGGAGTCAATACAACAAAAACTACAACATATATCCCTTCATCCGTTCCAGTGACAACTTTATATGCTTCTGAGAAATTAGTGAAGTCAATGGAGGACATGACCCTGCAAGGAGAAGAGATTAGAAGATTGCAACAAGAAATAAATAACCTCCAGAAACTGAAATCCATGTTTCAGTCAAGTTAAAACACAGATATGCACAAGTCACAGAGACTCATTCAGGAAGTATAGAATTTATAGAAGGAGACAGGCATGGCCAAAACACTGTCAGAATCCAAGAAAAACATATGGATGGACATCAAGAAGTCCATGACAAATATTTTTCCACTCATACAAATTGTGTTTGATCAACATGAACTAGTGTAGAGAGCCAGACAAGCCATTGACAGGATAAGGGAACAGTTGGGAGAGAGGCCCATAGAGACCACTGAAATCATCAGGTTCTTAAATTCTAAGACCAAAGAAGAGCTCAAGGATTTGGAAATTGAGGATAGGAAAAAAAACAATCCTTGAGGTCAAGATTTGTTTTTGAATAAGAAGGGATTGATGCTATAGCTTGAGGATAAATCCCAAACAATGGACATTGGAGTGAAGACATTTTTCAGCAAGGTTGACTCACTACAAAAGAAGGGACTTACAGGTTTACTAGTGATCAATGACAAGTTGATTACTTTGTCAGACTACAAATAGAAGATCCTCACAACAGCGAACAATGATTCAAAATTTCAGGGATACAAGGGAGAATTACTGGCAAGGCATTCGTAGAAACCTTGCATTTGGACCTGAGCATCCAACAAGAGATAAAATACATCTTCATCACAATGCCTACCTTTGCCAAATACATAGAGATGGATGAAACTTACAAAAGGTTACTCAAGGTTTCCATCCCTAGTCAAAAGAGATGGGAAGACCTATGTGCCTTACTCGAGTAGAGGTGATGTGGACCTCTGATTCAACATGAAGACAATCAAAGTCAAGTTGTTGAATCACCAACTACTTTCCCCTAGAATCAACACCAAGGATTTAAATACATCATCAACAGTCCTATTATTTTGTAATTTGTAATCTAGTTAGTTAGATTTTTATTCCACAATATCCTAGTCATTAATGACAGGATCAGATGTAATTTTTGTATAAATACTTCTCACTTTGAAGTATTGAGGGTTGATTTTTGTGACCAAGAAGCTATCTTTGTAATCTTTTTGAGAAGATCAACCAGTAATAAAAAGACTGATTCACAGGATTCTTGCATTTGGATGTTGGTGATGTTCATCTTGCTCTGTTAATGTTTATCTTACTCTGTAATCATTTTTGTTTTCTATTTCTAATCATTTAAAGGAAGTTAATGAACAAAATTTTTCTCGTGCACTCTGTTTCTGGTCTTTATCAATTTGCGTGTTATTCATCTTATATTAATCAAAGAAATTCTTAACTACTTCTTTTCTTCATTGAATATCTCACCTGCTCTATCTTTCCACCACACTTAAATCTAATAGATCCAACTTTCTCACTATGTCGCCATGTGAATAAATATTATAAAAACTGTATCTAATCTTAAGATTTAACATAGACCCCATAGCTGAATGGATGTTTAAATGAAATAATTCAGCCATTCTTTATAAACAAAACAACAAACTCGAATTATTTTAACTAGCCTAATATTTAAAACTAAAAAATCCTAGAGAGAGGTCCCTATCTGAAACTAGCAGAGTTAGATCCCAATTTCGAAAGTGGTTTTGGTAAGTTACCTTTGACAATTTCTTCTACCCCTAACAAACTTTGAGAATTATAGAGTGCTAACACAATCGACAAATGAAGATTCAGAACTAGCATTTGACAATTGGGAGCAAGGTTCATATGAAATATTTTCAAGAAGATGTGCAACTTTCAGAGCAACTAGACGGGTTGGAACCAAGTTCAAAGAAAATACGATATATGATGGTACATGTTTGCACAAGGGAAAACCCAGGGTTCAACGCTACAACAACACACCAACAAAACCCTAACTACTGGCCCTTTTGACAACATCTACGAAGCAGATGAAGTCTCACCCGAGGTAGAAGCAGGGGTGGTTGCGAGACTCAGGTGTCTGCAACCTTAGCTGGCACATAGGTCTATGATTATATCACTTACATAGAACTTATTATTGATCATTCATCAATATTCAACCCTTATTATACTTCGTAGACATCACAGAGCATCGCAACATTCACTTAGATCTAAGGTATTTTAGTACTTAGCAATGGTAAAAAATATCAGATCCAGTAGACCAACACTAAGCATATGCATACATATCAGATCTACTATTCATACACATATAACGAAGCACAAAGAATAAGTATATCCATCTAAATATATCAAATCACTTTGCAAAAGAAGGGATAAACACATCAAGTCAAAGCACAAATCATAACACACAGATTTACGTGGTTCACCCCCACTCTGGGGCTACATCCACCAACTCTTATTCTTTATTAGTGTCTTCAATCGGTTACAAGTACAGAGCCACCAAAACCTACTGCGCATAGGACAAAATATCTGTGCAACTCGCTATATCCTTCTTCCTTTCCTTACAACACAAATCCTTCTATATCTCCACACAGGGACTTGCACTAAGCTTTGCAAGCCTATAGAATGCACAACACCTCGATCACATAGATCCCACTTGGCACATAGCCTATATCACATAGATACAATACTCTACTAGATGCCTAGATGTCTATTTATAAATTTACAAAAGTGGTCCTAAGCGTGGGTGAACCCACGTGCCGACATCCTTTTCCCATTACATATTCTCAAAACCCAAAATGGGCCCAAAAGTGGGCCAAGATCCCATGATATCTGCCTCGTTTGGCTCTTCATCTTTGACAGGATGTCAAAGTCCTAAAAAGGTCAATCATGACCAATATTATTGCAAAACTTGGTCAAGGGCCAATAGGCCCCCAACACTCACCTGTGACTTGTCCCGAGTCACTCTGGTCTGATAAATTCTACTTCGAATGCCTCGATCTTGGCTCGAGCTACTTTGACCTGATGTAGTGCTACTGCATATTTCTCAGTGAACTCCTGGATGAGTGCGTCATTGACTGGTCCTTCTAGGCGCTGTTCTAAGGCACTCACAACCTGTTCAAGTTCTACTCCTTGGTTTTCAACTTCAGTGAATAGTTAGCATGCCTTCTCTTGCACTAGTTCAATTCATTGAGAGACTTCCATCACTTTACTCTGAATCAAGTGGATCTATTGCTGGGCCATGCATTTCTATGGAAACCTCTTCATTCTTTCGACTGGTGACAAGGCCTTCAACTGTGCTTGTAACATATCTGCATGCTGCTTTTCTTCTTGGAGTTATGACTCCAATGCCTGCAACTCTGGATTCTTCATGAGGGTCTCATATGTCTGAGTGCTACTGGAAGTCAACTACTTGCATTCCAATTCAAGGAATTTCAATATGCCAACTGTGCTGTGGGCATTTTCCTCTCTTAGGTCTCTTATATCTTGAGGGGTCTCGAGCACAGTATGAAGTTCCATATCTGCGATGCACTGCTGAAGCTGCTGGATCACTCCTTCTAGTTGTGCCACCTGTTGTGGAACCCGCTCTTCTATCTCGACTTCGATGACTATCATAGAGAGAAGTGCTCTGTTGACTAGTTTCTTTATCTCAAGTTGCTCTGTGAGCAATTGCTCCTTTCTCTACTGTAGCTCTACTCTCTCTTCCTCCCACTTTGTTTGTAGGGCTAGTTTTTCTCGTTCTTCATTATTGCATTGTTCTAGCAAATCTTCCTATGCCTGTGCCAAAGCCTGGGTGGCTTGCGTTGTCTCTTCCCGAGCTTGTTGAAGGTGAGATTCAACTTTATCGACGATCTGGTGCAATTGGGATAGCTCATCTCCTGGTTCTTCTATTCTAATTGTGAAGGGCACAGTAGAAACTACGCAGCTGGACTGTAGTGCCTATTGCACTTCTTGAAGTTCACCTTTTATTCAGCTAAATACCTTCTCCTTCTTCGCTTCTTTCCTTTCTGTGATCTCCAGTGAAGTGTCATTCAATGTAGAGACTAAGAATTCGAAGTTGTCTGGGGTGAGGGTAGTCTTAAACATAGTCCTGGTGGCTTTAACTTTCTTCTAGGACGAAGGCTTTGGTGGGGCCTTTTCTTGGATGGATCCTCCTCCTCTCTAGGTGGAGTAACTTTGCCTTTTTTTTTTATCGACTTCTATGCCACCTAGCTCTCCACCATCGTCTCCCTGCTCAGGTGAGATCGAAGTGGTCTTCACCGATGTGCTATGGACATCTTGCATTTTCATCATCTTTCTTCGTCTTGCTTGGTCCAGTTGTGTCTGGCATAGTTTCAGGGCTATCCACATCGAACATCTCTGTGGGGTCCACTAGAACAAGGAGGTCTGCCGACCATTCCTTGGTAATATCCTCCAAGTCATCTTCTGTCAACTTGTAATATGACTGGAGCTATTGTTTATGCTCATCAGCCCGCGCTGTAATATAGGTGAAGTGGCGGTCCACGTTGAATTTCATCAAGGGTATAAACCTGTGAAGTGTGTTCGGGGTGATGAGCGGTGTAGACTGGATTTCGATCTTCAACTAGTTGTAATAGGCATGGAATATGGCATTGGAATTCCACTTCTTTTTCATGTCGCTGGAGTACCATAGCGTACAGAACTTCACAGCCAGTGGTTCGAAGGGTTCGATATCTAGGAAAGTGGCATCTTTTGGTAGCTCCCAGGCGATTAAAGCGATCAGTATGAGAAGCCAACTAAAGTGGAACTCATACCCTTGGTATTGCGCTTCTCTGCAATCAAGCTCTAGCTGGTTTATAAGGTACTGCACCCAGTTCATATGTAGTCCGTCCGTGCACTTTCCCACGAGGTCAACTACAAATCCAGTCACTTGGGTTGGTCTATTCTTATGAACTAGATTCCCCGTGATCAACTGATAGGAAAGGTAGATTGTGACACTCTAGATAGAGGCTACCTTGTAGCCTCATGTGCCCTTCTCGACATCACCATAAGTTTCTTTAATCCTATGCACTAATGCTCGATCTGAGGTTTTTCCAAGGTAAAACTCTTGTGGGTCAAGACCTTGCATACTAAGACCTGTGATCTGATTGATCAAGGTTAGATCCACAGTGATGCGGCGGTTCAAACATAAGTATCCTCCATGGTAGCAGGACAACAGTAACTTGACGGATGCGTTGACTTCCTGGTGTCTGCCGAAGTGCGGGATCTTCATTACATTGAGCAGTGTGGATTGTGTGAGGTTCTGCATCCATGATTGTGGTATAATCTTGGAATTCTTTCCTTTGGTCCTGGTTAAGTATTTATGTGGGGATAACATGCTGTAAGCTTTATGATCTCCAAGGTTGAAGTCACTAAATTTCAGTGCTGCGAGCTTATCCTGGTCGGCACGAACTGCACACACCCCTTTCGGAAGGTATGTAGTGATCAAAGTATACTCGAAGTCTCGAGGTACACTGTCACGATTGAAGGCACCGCTCAGAGGTGGTAGGTAAGCTGGTACAATGCGTGGAATAAGCTTTGCGTTCGTGATGTCATCTCTGTTCTTTTTCCGTTTCTCATCGGTCGACCGGGATGGACCAGTGCGAGCAGTGGAAGGAGAGGCCTGCAATCCTCTTGTCAAAGATGCTTGGATTCCTGTAGATAACCCTCGCTCCGACATGACTCTCTCAGTCATTAATCAATAAAAAATTCTTCGACTATTTTCTCTGCAGTGTTGAGCTCGTCTGACATACAGGCTTGGGGTCAATTAGATCAGGTGTGAAATGAATTCAGAGACTGTAATGAAGGGTATGGGAACAAGGTGATGACCACAGTGAAAAATAATTTCAGGCCTTGGGCTCAAATTCTCAGTTAGCAAAAGTATTCTCGGTGCATGGCGCGACGGAATAAATAAGAAACTTAGCAATGGTCTACTTGCAATGGGCATGAGACATCATTAACTCATGTTCTGTCCATTATGGTGCAGTCTAACGGTCTAGGGGAAAACCATCAATTCTTTCCGACCCGTTTGGAGCAGCAGTTAAATGGTTATATCATCTTCCAAAAGCTATATTGCTTCTCCTCGGCAAAGTGGCCTATGTCACTGGTCTGATATCTTAGAAGAAGTACAAATTTTGCAAGTTTTCCTTCTGCGAGGCTCCCTCTGGAATCTTTTGTAGCCTGTCGATCTTAGCTCTCTTTTTACTTATTTTCCTAGCCTTCTTTCCAGTGAGCTTCGTCTCGGTGATTCTCTTCCCATTCTGATTCTTATTTTCCTTGGACATAGTCACTTTGCACTGCTGAGATTCTCTCCTAAGACTTAGCGGTAATACTTCTTCTATATCTGAGACATATACTTCAATATTCTATGAGTCCTCTAATGCTCTTGCAGTTTTGACATCTGGGATTCTAGTGTCAAATAACTTCGATCTATTTTCATGTTCTTCAATCAACTGCGCGATCCTTCTCATCATGAAATCTTTTAACTCTTGTTTCCATTGTTCCAAAAATTCTTCTTCTTCCTTTTGTCTAGCTTGATCATTATCAACCCAGGGTTTTCCTAGCAACATGGTAAATGGGGCGTTGTCCTCAATAAATTTAATAATCTCAAAATCTTCTTCAGTCGAAGTTCCATTGGAATTCATAGATATCTGAGTGAGATTTCCACATAGGGTTACCAGTTTTCCTCTAAATAGCCCTATTCCTCTTAATGAAGGGATCATAGCAGGCCTTCCTATAGCTTCCCAAGTTCTCTCTGGCATAACATTCACTTGTGTTTCTTCATCAAGAACACAGTCAATGTTAAAGTCTTCTATTCTTACCTCGATACATTCTTTTTTTTTAAATATCTATGATAGCCTAACATGTCGGTGATCGTTCAAGGTGTCTTTCATCTATAGCAATACCTTCTCTGATTCCTTCCGGGGTTCTACTTTTTCTGGATCTTCCTTAGGGTTTTCTTCATTCAGATTCATTCTTTCAAGATTAGCAATCATTCTAGTGAAATCCAACACTTCATGGTCCAAAGATTTGCAACATATGCAACTAGATATTCCACCAGCGAATTCCTTAGCAATATGTCCCGGTCTTCTACAATTGTACCAGAGGGTTAATCCTCTCTTTCGTTTAAATGTTCCCCAACTTCTTATGAACTGCACACCAGGATCATGGTAGCTAGCCTGCAAAAAATTCTTTCTAGGATCTTGCATCCATTTTTTAGTCCAAACATTCTTTCTATGCATAGGTATAACATATCTATCATTATGCTTATTAGATTGATTCATATCAAGCTTTCTTTCATCTATCAGAGCCCTAGTTTTTAAGCTAGGACATAATCTATCAAACACACCTAGATTCATGCTTTTAGAAACAAAAATTTCCACTTATCTTACTTCTACAGAGTACAAAACATCCAGATCTAAAAACGCTTAACTATTCTTACCTTTATTAGAACAATGAGGTTACAGATCTTACCTATTTTCTGCAAATCTGACCTCTTTTCTTCAGAAACTTCCACTTTTACTTTTCTTAGAGCACAAAGCATTCAGATCTTGCTTCTTTTCTTCAGATATGACCTTCTTTCTTTAGCACAGATATTTTCAGATCAAGTGGAATACTTCGCACTAGGGCACAGATCCATGCACAGAGCTTCCATAGTTTCAGGATGAATCTTTGCACAAAGATTCTTCTACCTTAGTTCCCAGCAATCATAGTTTCAAGTCCCGACAATAGAATTATTTGTTGGCATAGTGAAAGACCGTTCAATGCTACAATAGCGCACCAACAAAAACCTAACTACCGGCAATTTCAGCAACACCTGGGAAGCAGATGAAGTCTGACCCGAGGTAGAAGTAGGGATGGTTGCGAGACTCATGTGTCTAGAACCATAGCTAGGACACAGGTCAGAGATTATATCACTTACAGAGCACTTATCATTGATCATTCATCAATATTCAACCCTTATTATACATTGTAGATAGCACAAAGCATCGCAAAATTCACTTAGATCTAAGGTATCTTAGTACTTAGCAACGGTAAAACAAATCAGATCCAGTAGATCAGCACTAAGCATCTTGATACATATCATATCTACTAGTAATACACATCTAATGAAGAACAAAGCATAAGTTTATCCATCTAAATATATCAAAGCACTTTTCAAAAGCAGGGACAAACACATCAAGTCAAAGCACAAAGAATAACACACAGATTTATGTGGTTCACCCCCACTCTGTGGCTACGTCCACCAACTCTTCTTCTTTATTAGCATCTTCAATCGGTTACATGCATGGAGCCACCAAAACCTATTGCGCATAGGACAAAAGATTTGTGCAACTCGCTAGATCCTTCTTCCTTGCCTTACAACACAAATCTTTCTATATCTCGACACAGGGACTTGAACTAAGCTTTGCAAGCCTATAGAATGCACAACACCTCGATCACATAGATCCCACTTGGCACATAACCTATATCACATAGATACAATACTCTACTAGATTCCTAGATGTCTATTTATACATTTACAAAAGTGGTCCTAAGCGCGGGTGAACCCACGGGCCGACATCCCTTTCCCATTACATATTCCCAAAACCCAAAATGGGCCACAAAGTGGGCCGAGATCCCATGATCTCTGCTTCATCTGGCGCTCCATCTTCAACAGGCTGCCAAAGTACCAAAAATGGTCAATCATGACCAATATTATTCAAAAACTTGGTCAAGGGCCAACAATACCTTAGAACTTGAAAAACTTATGGTCAGCATGGAAGAGAAGATAACAAAGGATCATAGGATTTTAGTTCTGGACTTAGCCCTCAAGGATACCCCTACTAGATGGTGGGATAGTCACAAAGCCTTGATTAAGAATTGGGAGGATGTGAAACAAGCTATTTGATATAGATTTCAAGATAAGGAGCAACTAAAATCAGAGATGTGGGTGGATTTCCAAGTTGCACAATTGTTCAATGGATGCTCTGATCCTAAAACACATATTGAACAATGCATGAGATAGTGGAAAGTTGTGGAAATACCATCTTACTTGTAGGTTCAAGAATTATCCATTAATTAGGTCCGATTTTGAAAGCTTGGTACATGCATGAAGAAACCAAAAGGCATACAAACAACTGGAAAACATTAGCCGACTAATTTTGCAATGATTTATCTTTTACAAGTAAGTACCCTGAGATTGAGATAGGCCTACAAAGTATTAAAAAATTCCTTTTTACCAATGCCAATGAATGGAAATAAGACCCACTGGTATGTGCAAAGAATATTCAAATGATTTATTCTAAACTTTTCCTAGACACGAACAAGACACCTATATAATGCTAAAAGATTGAGAAGAATTTGGAAAATCTGGATTATTTGGAAGAACTGACAAACTTATCCATTAAGGAAACATAAGGAAGTAGAGAAATCCAGAACACCATACCCGGTCATACTGATAGTTCTTATAATCATCCATTGAAGTTGTGAAAATTCAACATAGGAACTACAGAGCAACCCAAGATAACTATGGTAGGAGATTATTGGGATGAGCAAACTAGCCAAGAAATACATAGCCTGTTGCAGGAGTATGAGGACTTATTCCCAAAGACATTCTCAGAGCTAAAAGGGATTAAAGGAGCCATGGGAGAGATGAAAAATGAACTAAAATTGAGATCAAAACCTGTAAGTCATAGACCATATCGTCTTAACCCCAGGGTGAAAGAGAAGGTTAAGAGGGAAATAGACAAGATGCTTGAGGATGGAATTATTTTTCCAGTTGAAGAAGCAGAATGGGTTAGCCCCATAGTCATTCATAGAAATAAAGGTATAGAGGACATTAGGGTATGTGTAGAGTATAGAATCCTTAACTCTGCCTGTGTGCATGACCCTTTTCTAACACCTTTTACTGACAAGGTGATAAAACAGGTTGTAGGGAAACAACTTAATCATTTACAGATGGATTTTTAGGGTATCACCAAGTGAGAATTATTGAAGAAGACAAAAGAAAGACCACGTTCATAACAAAATGGGGGTCATTTGCATACAATGTGATGCCCTTTGGTCTAAATAACGCCCTTGCGTTTTTTTCCTGGATTGTAATAACAACCTTCCAAGAATTCATTCACAAATTTATAGAAGTTTATATGGACTATTGGACGGTGTACAGTCTGCTCAAAGAACATGTAGCATTACTACATCTGATATTTGATAGGTATATGGAATTCAGGGTATCTTTGAACCTCAGAAAGTGTATCTTCTATGTGCCACATGGAAATATGTTAGGCCATATAGTATGCCGAGAAGGAGTATTGGTAGACCCAGCCAAAGTTGCGGTCATTGTGAACATTCCACCACCTACAAGCGCTAAACAATTGTGCTCCACACTGGGGCACACATCATACTATCACAGGTTTATTAGAAGGTATGAAAACATTACTTCACCCCTGGAAAATATACTAAAGAATTCATAAGTGGTCCAGTGGACACCAGAGTGTGATAAAGCATTTGACATCCTAAAGGAAAATCTTAGCACAACACCTATTCTGATATTTTTGAATTGGGAAAATGAATTTCATGCTTACATGGACGCATCAGGTATTGCCCTGGGAGCCATCTTAGCACAACCATGAGATGGATCCATGGATCATCCCATCTACTTTGTTATCAGAAAGCCATCGCAAGTTGAGCACAACTATACAACCACAAAAAGGGAGGGTTTGGCTATGATTTATGCTCTACAAAATTTTAGACATTACTTGTTAGGATCTCATTTTAATTTTTCACTAATCATTCTGCGTTAAAATATCTAGTTAACAAGCCTGTCTTTGAAGGAAGAATTTGTCGATGGTTGTTATTGTTTCAGGAATTTTTATTTAAGGTGATCATCAAACCTAGAAGATGCAACGTGGGCCCTGATCACCTGTCCATATTAGAGTCAGGGGAAACTGGTGGAGCAGTTGATGATCATCTCCCAAATGAAAACCTGTTTCGGGTTGAGGCCATACTAGAATACTTGGAAGATATATAATTCTTCTTGAGTATAGGGTCCTGGCCAAAAACATACTCCACAACTCAAAAACACCGTATGGTAGTTCAAGCAATGGACTATCAATTGATCGCGGGACAATTGTATAGGTTGGGCCTAGGTAGTATCCTTAGAAGGTGTGTTTTATACCATGACAGACAAGACATACTATGGGAATTCCACAATGGAGTTGCAGGATGCCATGTTGGAGGAAAGGCTACTGCATAGAAATTCCTCCAAGATGGATTATGGTGGGCCACACTCTTCAATAATGTGAATAAATATGCTATATCTTGCTATGTTTGTCAGAGAGTAGGCAAGCCATCACGGTGAGACACATTTCCTTTTTAGCCAGTTTGAGCTCTACAAGCATTTGAGAAGCGGGTGGTTGAATTTATTGGACCAATCAACCCCACAACTAAGCACTCAAAGGCCAGGTACATTATTACCACAACTGATTACCTTACACAATGGGTTGAGGCAGCGGTTTTTCAATTTATTTTTGAAAGTATTATCACTCGGTCTGAATGCCCTAGGAGTTTGAACAGTGATCAGGGTGGTCATTTTATCAGTAGTACAATAGAAAAGAAAGATTACAAAAGAGTTCTTAATACAACATCATAAAAGTATCCCTTACCATCCACAAGCCAATGGCATAGTAGAGGTGTTTAATAAGATTCTGGAGAGAGGATTAATGAAGGTTTTTTGCAAAAACAGGGAAGATTGGGATGACAGAGTCCCAACAGTTTTATGGGCTTACAGGACAACCACGAAGAAGCTTCACAAGTATACTCCATTTCATCTAGTCTATGGTAAATAGGTTGTGGTACCTATAGATTTCATTACCTCGAGCCTATACATTGCACAGATTACATACATGTCAGAGGATGAATCAGCTGCATAGAGGGTCATGGAGTTGCAACAACTTGATGAGACCAGGTTTCTAGCAGACGTTCATCAATTAGTTGAGAAAACAAGGAAAAAATGTTAGGCACATTAAGACTAAAACATTTGCACAAGCAGATAAGGTTCTACTTTATGACATTCGATACCAGAAACATCCAGTCAAGTTGCACATGCATTGTTTGGGACCATTTATAGTTGTGGAGATCCAACCTTCAGGAGCAGTAAGACTCATGCAACTAGATGGTATACTTCGGCCAGGATGGGTGAATGACGCTCACCTGAAACTCTATATTTATCAGAACTGAGATAAAGGACTGTTTCTCTAGTCCAAAGGAGCATGTATAGTAGTTAGATTTGAATTTCATGAAAATATTTGTTTGATCTTTGAATTTAGTTAATAAAGTTGAAGTGTGCATTGTTGCACAGCGACATGTATTTCATTTTTTTGTCTAAGTGTTAATTTTATGTAGAACTTCTTACTCAGTAGCGTAGGATCAAAAGAGTCATGATTCTATTAATGGAAGCCATTCAATGTGATGGGGACCCCTTTTCGGTCGAAGGGAGAGTGAATCTGGATGCAATCCTAGTCCATGTGCCACACAAACCCAGTCCAATCATAGCCTTTATGACCGCTACAATAACCCATATGAATTCTGTTAAACCATAAAGCCACGATATGGGAAGATTCCATCGATATTCACACTAGGAATCTCATCTGTTCAAATGAAAAGGTCTGTAGTCAACCACGTCCCTGACCAAATTTCTCAGTAAATTCCAGGATCACCCGATAGATTTACCACATTAAACAGTCTCATTGGACAACTCAGCTCCAAGTTGCATCTATAGGGTTAATGATGAATGGCCTTAGCAGTTATTACAAAAATTTCTAGATAAGCCTAAGTATAAGGTTGTGTGAACTCGGTGTAAGACGTATTGTTTCCCAGAGAGAAATTAGTGCCTTGTGAATTATGAATTTCGCTCACGCATGTAAAATACCTCGATCCTCCGTCACGATCCCTAATCCCAATTATCCTGTCGAAGTCTATTGATAGTCCAGAGTCACTATGCCGAGAGCTACAGGAATAAGGAGTGTAGTTTCTAAAGATGTTGTGTCAGATGAGCCATGTGATCCCCAGGTTGATATCCTGGGCGATCTCAAAGGAAAGATTGAGCAGGTGAAACACCTCGACCTCAACCTAACATACTAGGTCTCGTTCCCACAATTGAACATCGATGTGTTCTAGAGTGTGGCTCCAAATGAGTTGGGAGAGATGTAGTTTGTGTAGAAACCGAAGTTCATTAACCTCTTCAACTCCACCATTATGAATCTCATATATTTACTAGTGTTCAACACTTCAGGAGAGGTTGTGAGATGTACCAAGTTCCTCATCAACAGGGTACATGACAGGAGCCTATGGATGGATATAAAGTACCCAATTCATGTGGAGGATATCCATCAACTTACTGGATTATCGCTCAAAGGCAAGGATGTATCCAAATGATTTCAAGGTCCCAATAAGCATGGGAAGCAAAAGGGAGAACCGAACTTGTATGGACGATTTCATACTCAGAGAGGGGGTCACATAGCCAATATTAACCCTATTCTACCCGATACTGTCAGAATAGTGTGTTATGTGATCACTAGAAAGGTGATGCGATCATATTACAAGGGTGAGTGCATGCTGGATGCCTTGTTGATAGCGAACTTTTGCACCAACGAAGCAGTATTCAACTAGTGCAGATACTTGTTGGAAGAACTCTTGGTAACATGTGAGGAAGATCAAGAGAAGGTCGACACCTTCACCTAAGGATACCTTCTAGTTGTGTTCTCCATTATGAAGTGGATTCCACATTCAGGAAGAATGATATCGCCAGCAGAAAAAGGCCAACTGGAAAATATGTTCGATCCTTGGAACTCAAGGTCAGACTCAGAGAACACTCCATTCAACAATGCAACGTTCTCAAAATGGTATAACTAGTTGATTGACGCAACTCATAAGTTGTGCATACCTTAGGAAATTTTCAACCTGAACACGTGGAACATAACGTTTAACATGAACCTCTACCACACATTTGTCTAGACAAGGTATTCCAAGAGAGAATACTTCCACTCTTGGATGTTTTCATTCTACCTAGACGAAGAGGTCTTTGACAAGGAGGTTGTGTCATGGCTAGGAGTGAAATGCAACACGTGCAAGTCAGGGATGTACTACCTTCTACCGATGGAGATTTTGAAGAAAAAGGGATAGGAAGTAGGGGTAGGACCAAGCTCTAGCCCAAAGGAGAAGAAGAATGAGGCTCCAACGCAGACAGAATCGAAGGAGGAGGATGAAGAGATGCAATCGCTGGAATGCAAGAAGAGTACATTGCCCATGTTCCCACAACTTCCAGAGAAAGCCATGTTGATAGGTAAAGATGTAAATTCCATCCTAAATGATTCCTTCATTGGAGATCCATTGGTCAAGAAACAGAGGACAGGGCTCTCTCCAGTAAATATTTTGAACCCTCTTCCTATATCATCAACCATTCCTCGTACTCGAGCAACGACTCAAGTGGCCCAAACAATCATTGACATTCAGGACGATCCTGAACCTGATACCAATCCATTCACCACCATCATTATTGAACAAACCCCATCACCCCCACAACCCCAGTCGCCACCTCGATAAATTACCATCCCACCCCAAACCACTGAACCAGAGCCCATGCACTTGGACCCCCCCAAACTACCTGAACAGAGACCAGAACTCACTAGTCCAAAACCTAAAGTTCCAATACAATAGATTGTTCCTTTTCTACCAATTTAGGACAATCCACCTTCAATGAAGATTCAAATAGTACCAATACTGAAAGTCCCAAGTCCTCAATGCACACCCTCAACGATCAATGAAAAGGATGCTATCCAAAGAAGGGAAACCCCAGAAGCCGAGGTCCAGGAATAGGCATAAGTGCCAGAAGTTCAGAAGGAGCCTAAAACTACATCAGAATAGAGCGCAACCTCATTGCAAGAACAGTTGGAGATAATACTCCGAAATCCACAACAGTGTGTAGAGTTGATTCAGCTCTTCTTGGCAAAACCAGAAGTCTTGCCATTCCTTCCATCAACATTGAGGATGAGACTTGTGTAGCCACCGAAATGTCCATATACATGGGAGGAAGAGGTGGAGACACCTTTAGATAATTCAACAACCAGTGGAATCCGATTGCACGTCAGAGTACCTAGGGATGCCACCACTTCTTCTACTGACCTCACTTAGTGGCTGTCAGCACAACTAGTAGGGATGATCAGAGCCTTAACTGATAAATTGGCATAGATCCTCCAATTGGTTGAGTGGGATGCAGAGTTTGCAAGGGAGAAAGTACTCCTCACCCAATCATGTGGGGAAGTACTCCTCACCCAAGCATGCGGGACAAAATAGGAATATGCAAAGATCTAGGAGGATCAAAAACTGGAAAGAGCCCAAGAGAAGCTTGTAGAAGCCTGGCCAAAGATAATAAAGGCATCACCACAACTGCCTGAATCCAACGCAATAGGCGAGCTTGAGTAGCAGATTGAGGTACTCCATAGAGCATGGTCAAAGTTGGTTATTTGCAAAAAGAACCTTGAAGCACAATTGCGAGAGAGCCAGCGTGAAGAAGAAGAACAACCCATGAAGCTTCAAGAGCATATGGAAAAAGTAGTGCTTGAAGGGAATAACACAAGAGAAACATTGCACAAACGAACAAAAAAATGCATGAGGATATTTCATGAAGTTATTGATTGGATGGGTATCATTGCAAGCCACAACCAAAATCTAGAGGATATGCACACAAAGATACAATTTCTTAATGAGGAAGTTGATGCCACTATGTATCCACTGGAACAACAGGAAAAAATTGATCAAATCCAACATGGGGAAAATGAGTTGAATGCTCTATTTAAAGTGCAATCAGTAGCTAAGAAAGAGCTACGGGAGTTTTGACTTGTCATTTAGACAACCTACATGCATATGCATTAGGTAGATGCTACATTTGATTCAAAGTGGAACTCCTTGGTCACATCCAAGCCTAAGGGATGCATTACAAATGCGACTCAACAGTTCGTGGTTGAAGCTTCACTCCTTTTCAGGAAGTGGTAGGACAAAATTGTTAGTTTTCAAGGAGTAAGGAAATATCCTTGGAGTTGGTCCCAGAGTTGGGCCCTTCATTTGAAGAGGAGAAAAATGAAAGAGTGCGAGAAGAATATGGGAGAAAATAAGAGATAGAGGATAAAGGAAAGAAATAGGCACTCCCAGAAGCCACGGAAGAGCCAAGGACTTGACTCAAGGGCGAGTCAAGGATTGTGGTTGGAGCCTGTTGGGCCCTTCATTTTTTATTAGAAGTTGTGCAAGGAAGACTACAATCCCATTTTTTTTCAAACACAAGTTGCGTAAGACACAAAGCAGATGGAAAACAGAGCAAGAGAGGAAACAAAAAGTGGAAAGAAGGACAACGCAACACCAACAAGGAAAAAGAGGTTACAGCAGAACAAGAACAAGAAAGCATGTGAAGTCTAAAACCAGAAAATCCCAATTAGCCTATATATGTGATATGTATATGATTGTAAAGGGTTAGATGGTGTAGAAAGGATTATGATTCACTCCATGTGATTAGTGTTACTATAATTAACGTCCATTAATGTTACTATAATTAATGTCAGACAAGATTAGGGTTACTGTAATTAACGTCCATTTTGAGAAAAGGGTAGATAGATCTCTGAGGAATGAGTTTGGAGCTAGCACAGATTGTAACTGAGTAATGGTTGTATCTGTTGAATTGTATCTGAGAAACCTTTTAATGATAATATATGGAAGGACCTAAAATTTCAAAATATTTTGTGTAAATTCTTTGTCTATGGTTATGAATTGTCAGTTTTACTTTACTTCTTCATGTCTAATAAGATAAATATGTTATAGTTTTCTACAAATGTTGTCGCAACTCTATTGTCTTTATTATTAGTTATACATGGGTTCAAATCTGCTACTCATTAGTTTATCTTGCGCAATACTAACAAAGATCCTTAGAATGTATGGATTTGTCTAAGTATTCTCCTTACCCTTCCCTATCTTCTTGTCTTGGTTGTGCTTCGGGTGAGACTTATTTTCTCTGGAGAAGATGAAAATTCCATTGCTCTAGACTACTCAATTCCTTTTGTTGGTAACTTGAGAAGGACCCTGGTCTGATCAACTTTGTGCCAACAACCCCGATGGGTTTACTTTGTACTTCCCACACTAATAATAGTGAGTTCTACTTCCTGATTATTTTTCTCTAGCATTCAACCTTTTGGATATGTATTTTATGTAACATACCCGACCCATTAAGTACCTTCCAAGGGATTCGCTATTAAAAGTTTTCAATTTTCTTAACTACTTTATTTCTCCATATAGACCATGTATATTCATTTGGCTTGTCAAGATCTTTCCAATGACTATAACTATGGCCAAATTCGAGTTTTGGATCAAAACTTGCAACCCTCCGAAGTTTTTTCCTTCCACCTTTAAATCCAAGTTAGTGCCACATGGCATACATGTGGCACTCTAAGACATGTGTTGTCTTATGTGGCACAGTCGTGGAATCTTCCATGTTGATCCTTGAACCCATGCCTTTTCATCCCTTTGAATAACAAATTTATTTCCTATCGAAACCCTATCGTCAAATTTCTTCTGCTTTGTATTACCTTGTACACTCTGATGGATTGAGTCCAAAGAAATTCATCCCAATGGATTGGACGATCCTGTGAATTAAAAATAAATTTTCATTAATGCATTAGGATCCTTAAATTTCACGTATTGTAATGGCTTACCCATTCTCATCATCCTCACATAGGTGGAAACCACGACAGATCAACAATTGTCATGTATCCTAGACATCCTTCGATCAATGGTCTGGATCGTCCCTTATAGTAGTCCATCGAAGTGTAACTTCCACTAGGCCCATGGTGTACTCTGACCAGTAACACTCTGATGGATGGATAATATCCCATCGCCTCCTCCTCTAAAGGATATAACAAATTAGAATGATTTGAAGCCTTCCCCATTACAGCCCTTTGCGACCATACCCTAGTACATGCCACCTAGGCCCCTATTTACACCATGTACCAGCTACCTGGCATGACACATGGCACTTAGAACTGATCACAATAAACCCCTTAAAGTGATAAATCACCTTGATACATGGCATCTTCACCATATGACATGTGGACCCTCCACATGGAATAATGTGGTGTACATGTCAACTCTAATCACTGACACGTCCTTCTAGGTGTTGACACCTATATTTTGTGCATTGGGTGGGTGAAATCTCCCTCGTCAACTTGACATCACATTCCTCTAAGCGTCACCTAGGAAAGAACAAAATTATCAATGGTGGATATTGCTTCTCAACCCTCACTAATCTATGACTAGGATTACTCCTCAGACTCTTCCCATTGAAGTACCTTACCAAGGTTACTCATAAATCCTAACTCCAATGATCAGTCATGATCTAATCCCTGCACCGAGTTCAATGGATAGGATTTACTGTAACAACCTAAGTCATATTTTTCCATATGGGCCACTTTTTCCCATAGACACAATATGCTATTATCACATGTCATCCTGCGGACACGCCATCATCCACACTAGCATTCCAAGTTAGCATGATGTTACCCTGATGTCAATGTGATATCACTCCCATTTTTCCTAGCTTATATGAGAACCGTGGAAATCCACGGTCGATATCTCTCCTTGGTTGATTGCTGATCTATGGTCCATATCGATCGACACCATCTTGATGGATCCAACTATTTTAGTTGAATCTAGGAGCCCTTTCATTGGAATGTCTTTTCTCCAACATTCAACACATCTCTAAACATCAACCCAATGATACCCTAGTGACCAAAAATCACTATCTCTTCGGATTATTCTTCAGTGGATCCAATGGTGGAGATGGATCCTCAAAGCCTTTCCATCGAAGTACCATATATAATGCTACTCTAACATCTCTAGTATGATCAACGACTTAGATAGTTAGATTCCCATATCAATGGATCTGATGGTCATTCAGAACTTCATCATCAACAAACCCTCAAACATGACAGATTCCAACCTACGACCCATATATTTTGATCCACCTATGAAGAATCCAATGGTTGGAAAATACCATAATTTTTGGCATGCCCTAGACTGCAAAGGTATCTAATCAACAGCTAGGATTAACTTGATATGTCAAGTTCAATGGTTACAATTCCTTCTGAGAAAAACACTGGTTTTTTTTGTTTAATAGTTCGTTTCACAACTTAGTGTCTTAGGGATTTCACCACCCAATTTTCTAAGGCTTATCGAGCCCAATCAAAACTATGTAAATCCTCTTTAATGCGATGGTCACACTGTAATTCCCACTTTAACCCGTATTTATCATAGTTCATTTAGAGATAAACTCCATTTAGTGATTTTTTCAAACAGGTTGTAGACTTGCTACCATTCCATCTATTCACTCTATGTTAAGCCTGTACAGGTCTAGTGTAGGAACCCGTTTCTCAAATATAGGCATAATATGGACTATATATATATATACGCGATACTACTATAGAAAACACATAACTTTTCCTACATTGTGAATATGTAAGGAAATGTAATGTCTCAGATAATTCTAGTAGCAGATATACACAAGTACAATTTCAACTGCAAATACCCATAATAGAAGATATATAAATATAATCCATGTACAATTCAAGGTATAATTTTAGTGAAATCCATGACCATGATAGGTAATACATATCTATAATTCCTATACCATTATAACCACAACATATTGAATACAACTAGCACAGTAAATATCCATTAACATAATACATAATTATTCATACAAGAATTTAAGCAAGCACATGGTGATCCACTTATCTGATATTAATATTCATTAACTACGTGCAGAATTATGACTTTCCTCCTAGCCATAGACTTTTCTTCTCATAAGCCAACAAGACGTCACCCCCGGGCTGGTGATAAACTCCACTTGGGAAAAAGGGTTTCTTATCCCAGACCAGTCTGCTAAAAAAAAATATTGTTCAGTTTCAAGTGCCAACTCCAACTAGCTACATGGAGTGTGCCCCATCGAATGCTCCACTTCCCTTTTGGGATTCAACAACAAGACGAACAAGAAATATCTAAGCCCTATAGCTACAATTGACACCTTGGGAAATCAATTCCCAATAATTATTTCACCTGAAGAGAATGTTTATGGTCCTAACAATCAACCTCTTCAACAACACTTCTCCCACTAGGGGAGAATGATTACCGGCCTGAAAACCCACTTCTTCAATCACACCCAAGCCTAGAAACCTGCTTCTTCAACAACATACAGGCTTGAAAACCTACTTCAACTTAATTACTAGAAAACCACCCCCTAGATTCCGTAATGTAGGTGTGGTAATGGAAACAAGTATGGATGGTAACAAAGGAGTGATCCCCTTCTCTGATGGTGAGAATTATAGTTCAGATGGGAAACTACACAATTTTTTTACCATTATATTTACATGTGCATAAAACGACACTTATCAATTTATGATCCCCCTTTGCGCCCACTTGGTGATTCATTCCTCTTCCATAAGAACTTAGGATAGAATAATGCATATGCATCCATAAATTAAAACTTTAGAAATATTATTAAAATATTCTCTTGGCCTAAGCTCCTTTTGTCTTATCCCCTTAACCTAAGACTCTTATCCACTTTTCCCACTCTAGTGGAGTTTATCCCCCTTACTCTTTTGTCGAGATGGTCTGCAGCAGTGGTGTAATTTTATTATTATTTGAGTGATTACATAATACACAGGATAGGCTTACATGCCCTTTTAGAATCTATCTCCCTAGCCTAATAACCACACAAGCACTCTAGCATCAAGTTACATATACAAAGGCACTCCAACCCCAAAATATCATGGATCACTAGCCTATATGCACAATTATAAATGGGTTCAACATGGGTATATTACATTCCCCTCCCCCTTATTTATTCATTGTGCTTAGTGCATCACATACAATGTTATTTCCAAAATTATTCAAAATTCTCCATGCCTTGGCCATTGAAGAATGTTATCCTTCTAGTCATATCTCCATACTTTAGCTAGAAGTCTTTCCCTCTTTTCCACAGAGTACCATCAATTTTGAAAATTCTCCATGCCTTGTTGCAATGACTTAAGCATGGGTGAATGTTGAGTCTCAGTTTTGACACTTATAATGCCCTATATTACCCTCTATCTGAGCCTAGTCTACCTATGTTATGAGTGTATACTTGACTGTTTCCTCCATAAATGCACTTGATGACCTCGTTCATGTGCATAAGAGGTAACTTATAATTAAAGCATGGTTTGTTTAGTTTTATTGAGTTAAAAAGATTAAATGTTTTATTTTATAGGATCCTAATCATTTGACTCTTAAGCAACATTGATCTGGTACCAACAAACTCACACAACATTGATCTGGTACCAACAAACTCACACAACATTGATCCGGTACCAACACTTGTCTTGCGTTATTCTGGTACTAGTCTGCACTATTCCGGTACCACCCTGTGCTATTTCAGTACCAGCCTATGCTTTTCCAGTACCAAAACACTGCGTTATTCCGATATCTCCCTTTTCACCTAATCCGGTACTCAGATTCGTGACTGTGTGTATTCTGGTACCAAATCACTATTTCCAGAAATCACTTGTTGAACGAGTATGTTGTTGGAGATTCTAAGAAATCAGTTGGATCGAAGTCTCCAAAGTAGTTTTGAGATCACGATAGACTTCATCACTCATGCACTTCGTGTCGTGAGGATGAAGTCCATCCCTAAAGATTCGATATGAATTGCCAATTGTAATATTTTAAAAACTATTTGATAATTATCCTTAGCTCTTGATAGTAACGGCTCACCTTCTTTATAAGGGATGTTGTATAGGAGATAGGAGGTACATATGAATGTAATGAAGAAAGTCGTAAGAACTAGACGATGCATATTGTTCTGATGTATGAGATGATGAGATGCTAATTCAACTTACCATTTGAAGAAATACAAACGATCTGTTATCCAATTTCTGGGTATGATTAAAATGTCTTAGTCTGTTATCATTTTAGAGGTACCTTGTTGGTTCGACAAGGGCCCACCGTCCCAACTAAGGTAAACCTCCTTGTTTATGTTTTATGTGATTGTGTGAGTGTGCATATTAAATAGTTGTGTTTTGTCAATGATTTTAGGTGAATTTTAATTATAGTACATAATCACTTGCTTTTGAATCAGTGTGAGTAGTTAGACATTAGACAACATAGTTAGTTTCCTTTCTTTTCTTGTAGGTTAACATTTAAGAATGTGATGTGTGGGATTGATTAGCAAACAAATATTGTTATTCTAAGTTTGATATATTATTGTTCTTAGTGGGTACAGGAACCAAAAGGCTTTATCTCTCATTTTCATGTTCTATAATGAAGTTTCTCAGTTATGCTAATCCTTCCTTGTACTAAAGAAGGTTTTCTTGAAAATAACAGAGTTTGAGTTAATTTGTGTTTCAAGAATGATTGGAGTTGATTGTTAATCATTGTCTTGATTGCTACATGAATCAAGATCTTAATTTCATCTCTCTAATTCATAAGACTGGAATGAACAGACTTGTCACCTAAGAAAGAACCTTTTGATTCACTGTTTGTTTAAGAAGTTTTGCTATCAGTTTTCTCTTCTAAGTTTGAAACTGTTTGAAGCATTTAGATATCCTAAAACAGAGTGTTAATTGTTGATTAGTGTAGTTTCTATAGGGAACAGATTCAAATTCCATCTTTTTATTTCATGATCCTGTAAATGAACAGATTCATCACCTTAGAAAGAAACTTTAGATCGCATGCTTGTTGGATTATGTTTATGAGTTTTTCTTTCTAATTTTTGAATTGTGTGAAGAGTTTTATCTTTAAAGTGTGAAAACAAAGTATTTTTTTATTGATGGTTTTCGTATCTAAACTATACTAAACAGACATAGGAACCTATCTGTTATCGACACATATAGTGAATCAACTCTATTGATTATGAATCCCGGTTGATAATTTATGT
The DNA here is from genome assembly GCA_032191745.1 of Picea mariana. Lineage (NCBI taxonomy): Eukaryota > Viridiplantae > Streptophyta > Pinopsida > Pinales > Pinaceae > Picea > Picea mariana. Next base: position 41,541 of record JASDQU011403729.1, read on the forward strand.
TTGGTAATATATTATGCAAATAATTTCACCAACATGCCTCTCATACAATATGCTTTTACTGTAATATTTGTAAGAGATCATAAAACATTCTCATAATGGTTTACAATTAACAATTTAATTATAACTAACCATCCATTTGATCAAGATGAAATTACCATTTCTGGATATATGTATAAGCCAAAATTTTCCTTATCATATTTTTTTTTATCACTATGTTCCTTAAACAAAACTTCCCTGTAGTCCATCCTTATGTGTCTACTTCAAGATACAATTCTCTTTTTTCAATTCCTAACAATTCATGAATGTTATCAACCTCATGATCTAGTCATGATCTCAACATCTCAACTGCTAGAATGATCATTTTAACAGAATTTATGGTATACATGCATTTCTAAAATTCATTCCATAAAGTGTTCAAGCATACACACTCTATGATAGCATAGATGAGTGAAAAATTACTACACTATGCATAAATGCAATTATCCATGCACATTTATTCTATGCACTCTTGCATTGATTTTTAGAAATCCTTGTTCTTAATCATGCATCCCACCACGATAATTAGATGGTTTGGGAAATGTCCAAACATCTACTCCATACACTTATCATTTCCCACTCAACCACTTGGATACCTTCTTTTCCAACCCAAACATTGTACCAAGGATAAAATTATTTGGTTGTTTGGAGTTGTTATCACTGAAAAATCATCTGCAACATTGCACACAATGGTTGAAGCAAAACATCAATTCCAACAGCAATTAGTCCACCTACAGCACCAAAATCCATCCAAAAGGAAAAAAACTATATACTTGGGTCAAAAATCAAAGTGAAAAAATTCACTAAAGGAAGTGCACGCACAGTGCGCATAATGCACAAGCTAACACATGCTTCAACGTGCATTGTGTGCAAGATTCACAATTGTCTATGAGAAAATCCACGCACTTTTATGAATGATGAATTTATGGATCTTGTCAGCCCCTCAACCACTTCTAGTCCAACCCCCAACATGATTTGAGACTCATATCTTAGAGAAATATAGCTTGGAGGTTTGTTAAGGGCTAGGAAGTGCCCTAAAAGGCCCCTTGTTCACACTATGAACCAATTATATCTTGCCATGAATGGATTCTATAAATATGTGTCATGGGTGTTCTAAGAAAACAAGAAATTCAAGGTATTGTTATGTTGCAATAATTCTTCTTTGAGAATCCTCTTTTCTCTTTGAAGCCTTCAAGCACCATTGCAATATCCCATTCCACTCACATCTTAAGGGAATAGGCACTGTATTTCTTCACCATTTGTCATTTCTTCCATTGTATGAAGAGAAGAGATCTATATTAGGGAAATCAAGATCCCTCCCAAGGAGGAAGA
>JASDQU011403729.1:50772-67632 GCA_032191745.1 Picea mariana
TAGAGGTATCTTGATGTGATATATGCCAGTCTAACACAATGTTCGCTAAGTTATCTGTAATTTGATTCAATTGTCTTGGAATATGTGTAAATGTAATGAAATCAAAATGTCAAGATAAAAGTCTAACCTGTAGGTATTTGCAAAAGAGGCAAGGAATGTGGACGCAGTACACATTATTGAGCTGGAGAATGACTAGTTGAGAGTCGAGAAAGACGCTAAGGTGATGAATATGATGATGTTAGGCATCAGCGAGGAGGCCAATGACGGCAGTGTATTCGGCTTGGTTGTTGGTGGCTGATCCCAAACATATGTCGCTCGAATGGAGCATTTCATGTGAGGGGGTATAGAGGGCCCAAGCTGTCGAAGCAAGATTTTTTGTCCAACGGCTGGCACCGTCGGTGTAAACGATGTGGTAGGCCGGTGGAGGATGCATCTGTCAATAGCACAAATGATAGTTTAGATGTGAGGGATGGAAAAAAGATTAAAAACACTATAAAAGAAATAATCTAAAGTAGAATGACTATGCTTAGGCATAAAATTTCTTTAAGTATAACCCGTTGACGGGTTCTTTAAGAGAGAGGCCTTCGAGAGAGTCCAGGATGTATGCGCCTTTGGTGAGGCAATGTTGGATATGTAGGGGCCATGCCATAGTGACTCAAATTTTCCATGACTGAAGGTATCATGAGCGATATCGTAAGCAAGGATGAGGTCACCTTCGTGAAATGAACAAAGGTTGACATGGAGATCAAAGGTGGCCTTTGACCGTCTTTTAGCTACCTCATTGTGTTGTAATGACGATCGACGATCTTCATCTAGGGACTCTAAGTTCAGCAAGTGCTGCTCCATTGGAGCAGTGTCGGGTAATAGCTCAATTGCAGTGCATAAGGTGGGAATTTCACTCTCGATGGGAAGAGTGGCCTTAACCCCATGGACTATATGAAATTGTGTGAAACCAGTGGTTGTTTTCACAGTTGTTTGGTAAGCCCATAGCATGGAAAATAACATATGATGCCAATTGGTCTTATGTTTGTTAACTATGCGTTGTAACATGGTCTTGAGGACCTTGTTAACTGCTTCGACCTATACATTAGACTGAGGGTAATATGGTGAGGCAAACTCGTGGGAAAATCCTAACCAAGATGAGATTTCGACGAAAATCTCATTCTCAAAGTGTTTCCCGTGATCGGAAACTAGTTGGAGTGGTACTCCAAAGTGGGATATGACGTGGTTAAAGAAAAAACGTGCTACGGTGTTAGCGGTATTGTTGAAGGTGGGCATAGCTTTCGCCCATTTTGTGAAGTAATCGACTGTGACAACAATGTATTTGTGGCCATTGCTGGAGGGGGTATTACAAGTCATGAAGTTGATGCCCCATTTACAAAAAGGGTTGGCAGTGATGACTGGATGAACAAGAGTAGGTGGTTCTTGGGCTTTGTTGGTGTAAAGCTAACACTTCTCGCACTATTTCATGGTGTGAATGCAATCGTGAAACAAGGTAGGAAAAAAGTAACCTGTTCGGATGATCTTCTGAGCAGTGGATATTCTTGAAAGATGGCCCCCACATGCGTCGCTATGGCATTCATTCAAGAATATATCAGCCTCATTAATAGTCAGGCATCGACGAAGAATGGTGTCGACCCCTCACCGGTATAATATGTCTCCAATGAGGAGGTAGCACTGGGCCTGGTGGTGAATGTGATGATGATCATCTCGTGAAAGGTGGTTACTGAACTTTTGAGTTCGGAGGTAGACGAGGAGGTCACCATACCAAGGATCATCCGAAGTGATGTAAAAGAGGTGTTCGTCGGGAAAGTCGGTGTTGACGAGGGCACTGGTTGTGTCAGAGGGGAGGGCAGGGACAAGTTCGGCGAGGACGAGGGCTTTCTTTCACTTGGGTGTTGAGAATTCAAGATCGTACTCCTGAAGGATAACGATCCATTGGACAAATTTGCCACTAATTTGTCGACGACTGAACATATATTGCATAGGGTTGGAATCTGCTACAACCTTAGTTGTGCGAAGCAGAATGTAATCATGCAGTTTCTGGACTGCGAGGACGACTACAAGGGCTAGTTTCTCTTCATGTTTATACTTCAAGGGTGGCCCTGAGAGGTTTTTACTAATGTAATAAATGACATGCTCACGATCGTCATCACCGATTTGAATGAGAACTCCTACTACTAAGATGGTTGAGGCTGATATGTAGAGGATATAGTTGCGATTGTAGTCGGGTGCACTAATTAAAGGGGCATTGGAGAGTGCCATTTTAAGATTGTCAAATGACTTTTGGGCATGTTCATCCCAGTAAAATGGGATGTCGTGGCGTAGTAAGCAAAGAAAACCGTGTGCGTGAGTGGCGTAGTCTCGGACAAATCGTTGTAGAAAGTTATCCTTTCCTTGTAGGCTCTAGAGTTGACGTAAATTTCGGGGAGGTGGAATTTCGGTGATAGCTTGGAATTTGAGCGCGTCCATAGTAATACCGCTTTGGGAAATAATGAATCCGAGGAGGCGCCCCACGGTGACGTAGAATATGCACTTGAGGGGATTTAAGCAGATGTTGTACTGACGACACCATTGGAAGATGATCTGTAAATCATCAAGATGTTGGGTGCATTTCTTGGATCGAGCTGTGAGGTCGTCCAAGTATGCGAGGATGATATGAGCCAGATCATGAAAAATGTATGTCATAGCCCGTTGGAAAGTTGCATCAGCATTCTTTAAGCCAAAAGCATGACACAATATGCAAAAGTACCCCAAGGGGTAGTGAATGTGGTTTTGTACTGATCGGTTGGGTGAATTTGGATTTGATTATAACCAAAGAAACCATCCATGAAGGATAGAGCCTCATGGCCTGCGGAGTTGTCGATAATTTAATCGATGAAAGGAATTGGAAAGTTGTCTTTGGGACATGCGTGATTGAGATCATGAAAGTCCGTGAAGACGTGAATAGTGCCCTATTTTTTATTAATGGGTACAGGGTTGGAAACCCATGAGGTATAGGAAATGGGGTAGATGAACCCAGCCATGCGTAATTTTTCAATCTTGGCTTTGATGGCCGCTGCTTTGGGTGGGTGTAGCAGTCGTTGTTTTTGACGAATAGGTGTAATGTCAGGCCAGGTGTTAATGCGATGTTCGAAGATAGAGGGATCAAGGCCAGGCATTTCTATGTATGACCAGGCAAAAATATCCCAATATTTCTGGAAGAGGGCTTTATAGGCAGTGATTTCTTGAGGAGTGCAAGCGACTCCAATAGTAATTTCCTCGACGATGCCATTTTTGATGGAAATGTCGATTTTGATGGTCAGGAAAATGTTGGCCATGTTTCCTTCTTCAAAAGCATCAGGGGCGGGAATGGGGTTGTTGAACCAGTCGATATGCCCTGATGGGATAAAATCCTTGGTTTCGACCGCGTATATCGGGTGTTGGTTAGGAGGCATGGAGGCTTCTTGCGGAAATAAGAGCGCTTGGTGGTGTAGCGTGTCCCATGGGTAGTCAGAGGTGTTTAACTCTTTGAGTATTTCCTCGTCACAGTGGAATTGGCGGGAATACAAGGGGTTGTGAAGAGTGATATCGGTGACTGTTGTCATTTGGCTGCCCCCTAGTGATGAAGAAGCAGGGGGGACGTTGCAATGGAATTGCAATGGTTCGCTTGACATAAACCAAATATCGAAATACTGAGGAGTACCCATGGTAGATGGATGTAAAATTTCCGTAAGGAAATGAGCGAGAGAATTGGGGGGATTTGGGGGTGAATCCTCGGATAAGTCATCCACGAACCACTGAGGCATTGGGAGGGCCTCGGGTTCGACAGAAATGAGATGAAGAATATCTAGTGATGAGGTAAAGTCAACCATCGATTCTATGGGTCGTTGAAGCAGGGTCAATTGGCGTTGCCTGTATTCAATGATCATAGGACACTGGTATGTAAAATGATCTAAGGATTCACATAGAGAGCAAGGGAATCTCATACGTTCATTGACTGAAGTTGTGACATAATGGATGTCAGTGATTTTTGGTAGGGATGATGTAGCTGGACTGGGTTCGCTTTGGAAGCTTTGGCATATTGCAGCTAATGTCTGTCGAAAGCGTGGCAGTGCTAGGCAATGGTGTGTATAATGGCCATATTCTGAACATATAGCGCAAGATAATTTGGTTCGCAGCCCTTTACTACTTGAGTGAGGGGCGGTAACGGAAGTACTTGCTATGGTGGCGAGTTTTGATGGAGTTTGATTGAGTGGAATCAAGTTCTGTAACTCCAGTAGAGATGGGAAGTTGTTGGTTTGGTGTCCATCTTTCTCACATAGCGCGCAAGGGGGTTGGACGCACTAGGGAAGTGGAGTTATGGGCTCCTTCTTCTTTCTTCTGCCCCCAGCTATTGCAGGGAGAGTAGTGAGTGGGGGTGGAGAGGGTATGGTGGGAGTGAGTATGGGAATCATCATTGGGATTCCTTCCATTTGGGGGGGGAGGGATGGTCGAGGGACCATCTCTGGTGGATGTAAATACCAAACTAGAATTGCTAACACCATATTAGGGAGGGTAAGTGTTGCGGTAACTTGGAAAGATTGTACGCCAAGTGGAGGGTAAAAGAAGGGGATTTGAGTAATGGCTTGGGGAACTATCTCCCAAACTGGGATATGGCCTTGGGGAGAGGTGAAATCATGGATTGGTGGGGTCGACGAATTCACAAGAGGCTCGTGAGGGGGAAGCTCTGTGAATAGTGGGATGTCAGAGATGATAGAAGCCTCCCTAGGAGGAAGGGTATCCTCTATGTCAATTCCGTTAGATGATACGATGCATACTTGATTGGACGGATGAAGGAGCGGTGGTGCTCCATGGTAAGTTCCTAAAAATGATGGATCTTTGAAAATTACGGGACCCATTTCGATGAGTGGGTATGCGTCATGACTCATGTGGATGAGAGGGAGAATGTTATCGATGTTGGAATATGGGTTAGGCTCGTAATGTAAGACTTGGTCAATGGTAACGATCTTCCCGTTGTGGGGGAACATCATTGTTCAAAAGACGGAAGAGGCAACTGCCTTCATAGCGTACATGTAGCTACGATCGAACAGGATATTATAATCGAGTGGGGCATCGATAACTTCAAAGTCGATGAGAATAGTCTTGCCCCCGAGTTCTACTGGGACATTTTGGAAGAGCCCTTTAGGAGATGATGGTCATCCGTCATAAGCTCGTAAGGTAATGGTAGAGAGTATGAGTTCGGGGGAACCAAGTTTCTGCCATACATATTTGGACATAATGCATGTAGATGCACCTTCATCAATGATACACCGATGAACTGTAATGTTCTGTATTTTCACTGGGATTTGGAAAGCGATCAAAGTGGGAAGGAAAGGTTCTCTGCTATCGAGATCAAATGTAATGAGTCAAGTATCTATGGGGTCGACTGCCCCCAAGGCGGAAAGTAATGATTTCCACTGAGTGGGCAAGTCTGAAGGACTTCTAAGACTGACATGGCAGCCGGGGATTGTGCTAAGTCATCAACCAAACTGTAATTATGAGCTGCCCTAGCCTGTGGGTTGTGGACATTCCTGTGCAATGGGATGCGAGGGATGCGAAGAGGTGGTTCTATGTTAGGGTGAGGGATCACTAACGGGGGTCCTGTTGGTGTGGGAATTGTTTCTGGAGGAATGGGAGGAGACTTAGTAGGTGCATGATACTGATGATTACGTGTTTGCAACAAGATTTCTTCCTCACTAGTGAGGAGGATCGTGCGATCTGTTGGATTGTTTGGATTAAGGTACTGTCCCACCTGGGGTGGGATAGGCTGTGTGTCTTGTTGGGTGTTTATCACACCTTGGTGTGGAATAGGATTCTGCAACATGGTTGGGGGGGGTTGTTGCACATATTGTTGTGGGGCCTGCTAAGGGGCAGGTGGTGCTGGAGGATGTGGTAGACTGCCTGAGTCTTTCCGCCATTTAAAATCAGAGATTTGGGGTAAATGATGAGTATAATGACTGAACTCACCGCAAAGGGCACAAGGGAAATTGGTCTTGATAGTATTTTTATTTCTCCCTTGACGCCTGTTGTTATTGCCCCCCTGGGGGTTTTGATTCCCTTGGTTCTGGTTGCCCCGAGATGATTGGTTTTGTTGGGGTTGATTCCCAACTTGGCCTGGGTTGTTATTTTTCCTATTCCTTCCTTTCTTTTTGGCATTATTCGATGGATGGGTCATATTTTCTGTATTCAGCTATTCAAAGTTTTGAGATTGCTGAACGGGAGAGCATTGAACAAAATTCACCCCAGCGTGAGGGTGTGTGGGGGCCATGGGCTGTGGAGAACCAGGAAAGGGAAAGTATGGATTCTATGGGGGTTGTGATCCAAAAGGTACATAGGAATGCATGGTGCTTTCACTAGTACTCATAGTATAAGATGAGGTAGAGGGGTTACCAGAACTTGTCTAGATAGGTGGGTGTAGTGGGGGTGCCGGTGGTGGCTCACTGATGGGTGGAGGAATAGCAACAGGGTACGATTGTTGATAAGGGGGTGGGGGGTAATAAGATATGCCCCCATATGCCAGCGGATATTGAGGTGTGCCATACATTGGTGGTGGTTGGGGTTGAGGACTGTGGTGTGTGGTATTACCAATCAATCCATCTGCTGAGTGAGACATCCTAGGTTTGTCTTGACCAAATGACACGGGTTTGGGGAGGTCAGGAAGTACTGTGTATAAGTATCCTGATTGTGAATAGATGAGATCATATTTTTGAGCCTTACTGATGGCTTCTTCTTTGGACTAAGGGAAGGTGGAAGTTACAACTTTACCGAGGAGAGAGACAAGTGATCTAAGAAACCAGTCAAGACACTGTTGTTTGGTGGTTTCAGCTTTGCATAAACTATGTCATCTATGCCACTCATGAATGTGATCGGTGATATGTGTGGCTGAGGTTTGTTTGAAATTAGAGAGTAGTTCAATACCATTGTCATGGCGGATTGGTAATTGAAAGAAGGTAAAAAATGCTTTGGCTAAGGACTCGAAAGTTGCATGGGACCCTAATTTTTCATCTACATACCATTTGGTTGATGGGTCAGTGAGTGTGCATTGAAATAATCGTAGTCTGATGGAATCATCCATAATGTTGTTGGAAGAGCACCATAGGTGGAAAGTCATCACGTGGTTGGTAAGGTCATGTCCTGCCTTTCCTTCAAACTTAGGGATGTCTGAAGGTAGTTTGGTGGGCATTGCAGGCCATGTGGGGTCATGCAATATAGGATCATTGGTGAGTTTTCTTAGATTTGGTATGTTAAGAGAGGCCAAATATGGCATCTATAATAGGGGGGGAAGATTAGCTCCATCCATGGTGTAAGTGTGTTGTGAACCTGACCCTTGAGGGGGATTAGGTGGGTTGGTACTTCCCCCTTGAGAGGAAGTGGGTCCTCCGCTTCCATGTAAAGGAGAGCGAGTGGACGAAGGGATTTGGGAAGTGGACCCAAGTAATGTGGAACCAAGCAAAGTTGATCCTAAGACAATAGCACTCACATGAGTGTGTGAAGGTGGTGCCAATGAGGTGGCAATACTAGGAACTCCCCCTAAAATAGGAGGGAGATTTAGTAAGCATCTGGAACAACGGGGGTTCTGTGGGTCCCCTATAATGTCTGATTAGCTGAGTGGATGTGTGCGAAATGTGATGAGAGAAAGTAAACAAGAACCTTTGTTGTAAATTTTGAATTTTACACAATATATATATCCAAATCAAAATGTAATCATAAGTGCATCATACATAAAGTGGTTTGAAAAAGAAGCATATATGTGGATAAGTGGGTTTTGTCCACGTGGGGAATCAAAGAAAACAAATGCTCATGTCCTAAAAGACGTAACATCCTTCCTCTCAAATAGCACTGGACCTTCCAATAGTACTCAACAGTGGGGTCTGAAGTCACTGGAAGAGAAACTAGTGAAGGATGAAATAATCAGTTATAATGAGGGGTAAAGGGGGCATATTCCAAAAGAGCTAGTGATATTTCCCAATAGCCACACAAAATCTGATCAAGGTGCAATTGCAGCCCACAATTGCCACCTAGGTAGATGTCTAGAAATTTGGTCACTAGGTACCTTGGTCAAAGTGCAGCATTTAGATTTTCAGCCTAAGAAATGGGTCACGGGCTAGATCCTGTCCAAGAGGTGGGTGCCTCAAGGGGGGATGCACAGAACAACCAAACCTCGACCTTCAACCCTCCATGGGTATTTCCTTGCCTTATGGTGTTAGGAACACTTGACTTGGAGGATTTTCAGTTTCCTATTTGATAACTTCTATGGTTTTGACAATGTGAGAACCAAATGACGGGGAGTTATTTGGATGCCTATCCCCGAAATCCTACCTAGACTAAAAAAATTCTCTTGGCAACTCCTGTGGAGGAAAACTTAGTAAGTTTTTAGAAAAATTTTAGATGTAGTGGTTTGAGAGATTGGGGGTGTGAACCAACCTCGTTGAAATTAAATGGGAGTGGATAGTTTCATCAAGAAAAGGGTGGGGTGTTTCAGAATCCCTTTGGAGGAAACTTACTTTGACCTCCACGTTTCAAGAAGAAACTATGTGAGTGATAAGTGACTTTTGTTTGNGCATGTGGACTTCACTTGGTCCTTACAAGTGTTGATTACCTAATTAACTAAGTGCCTTTGGTACAACCTTGCATAATTCAAAAGTCCCTAGGAAGCTAGCATGTGGACATGTGGGTCCGTTACTATTTCTTTAACTCCCTATTGTGATGTAATCTAAGAAAAGCTTTGAAACTATCCTAGATTGTGATCATGTGGGCATGTATGGGCCCATTACAAAACCTTTAGACTTCCCTAGTGATTTAATCTAAGAAAGTAAATTTCAACACTATCCTATCTTTGTAGCATGTGGGCATGTATGGGCCCGTTACAATATTAAGATGTGTTTTGAAAAAATAAACTAAGAGGAGTCCCAAGAGGGGTTGTTGTCCTCTCCTAAAGGTTTTAATCTTCTTAAGGGAGATGAAATTGTCCCACAATTTTTTTTTGATTCTCAAGGTCACTTGGAGGCGCGAGAGAAGAGCATACTAAGCAATTGTTATCCAACTTCTAGTCCCAATGCAATTTAGATGCGATTACAAATGATTTCCCACTTATATTTTTTAGTCAAAACAAGCCATCCATCTGGCGAAAAATGAAAGCAAAAGAGGAAATAATGATTTTAACCTTCTAAGTGCCTATGTGTTTTGACTAATCCCTTTATATGAAGAGGGGACTAAGTGTGGTGCAGCTTAAAACATGATTAAAATCACTTTTAAGAAGGCTAAGGGCCTTCCCCACATCTCAAAAACTTTACAATGTGAATTTTTTGCATAGGTGTGCGGGTCTTAGTGGAGACAGAGGCGCACAGAGTGCATGTGCGCAGACTGAAAAAATCTAATGGGCACAGGTGCACAGAACAGAACTGTGACTTAGGCGCATGTGCGCACGATGCGTGTCTCTGGGCCGAAAAACCCTTCGCACAGGTGAAACACGGTCGTGAATGAAAATTCCGGATGGAATTCTACCAATTCAACTTGGAATTGGATGATTGGCAGATCGACTTAGGCCAATTAATGCACCTGCAAGTTAAATAAACCAAAAGAAAAGTTAGAAAAACCCAAATGAGGTAGGAAATTGATACCTTTCCCCAGTGGAGTTGCCAATCTATTACACCTCTTTCATCACCTTAGTAAGCAAAATAGAGGTTCTTGCAAGCTTAGTTGGGTTTGCTAAGCAGGACAACTGTAAGGAAAAGGGTTAGAGAAAGAAATACAAAAGAACAACTAAGAATTAAACTAAGAAATAAAGAAACAACTAAATTAATGAGCATAGGGACATAAGGACAAAAGAAACAGTTAGACCCATGTCACCAATGATAAGGCTGATATTAGTGAAGGAAAACACTGAGAAGAAAGAGGACTATGAGTCCCTTCTTCCTCCAAGGGAGGGCTCTTGGACCCCCACAAATAAGCTCTTCTTACAACTTTGAAAATGAAAATGAAAATGGTGAAAGAATTCTTTACTAATCCACTCAAGGGGTGAGATGGATTTCCCAATGCAATGATGCTAGTATACTCTTGATAGGGATAGAGGATTCCACAAGAAAATAATGGCAGCATAACTTTCCTATGAATTCCTTGAAAAATGAAGTGTATCCATGGCCTTTTTATAGCATTCCTTTGAGGCATTGTCCAACTTGTTTGTAGTGTGTAAAGAGGCTAATTAGGGCATTTATAGGTCTTTGACCAGCCACCCAGTCGAATCCAGTCCATATTTGAGTGTCAAATCAACTTGGAAGCTGAACCGGAAGTGGGTGGGAGGCCGACCACTCTCATAAATGCGTCGTTTCTCAGGTGCACGGCTTTTTGCGACAACAGTTGTGCATCATGCGCATGTGCGCGATTCTTGCGTTTATGTTTTGTGCATGTGCGTGTGCACCCTATGTCTTCATAGCGCCCTTTAATTCTTGCACTAGTTGTATAGTTTTTGACCCTTTGGAAATGATTTTGTGATATTTTTGGTCCATGGGTGACCTCATAACTGTTTGACGATGCTGAATTCTTGTAACCATTTGCGGACGAAATTTCAGTGATAACACCCAGGGTGTAGTGAAAGTTGTTTTCTCCTATTCATCAATGTGGATGAGGACTTGGTTATAGCCAGAAAAACCATCTAGCAAATAAATCCTACTAGATCCAACTACCTTTTGTAAGATGTGATCCATTTTAGGCAGAGGATAGTTGTCTTTAAGGGAAACCTTGTTGAGATTTTTGAAATCAATGTAGAGCCTGATTTCTCCAGTCTTCTTTCTAGTAGGAACCAGATTGGAAACCCATTTTGAAAACCTCAAGAGGACTATTATTTTGTCATAATACATTTTATTTATCTCTTTTTATATCAGGGGCATTAAATTTGCATTGATTCTCCTAGGTTTCTGTTTGAAAGGCTTATGTTCTTCTTTTATTGGGATTTTGTGTTGCTCGATACTGGTGTCATAACAATTTAAATCCTCATAGCTCCAAGCAAAGACATCTACAAATTCCTTGAACAGTTCAGTATATTTGTGTTTTTGCTCAAGGGGTAATGATTTAGATAGTTTAACAATTTTGGGTTTTTCCTCTGTTCCTATATTACATTCCTCAACCTCCTTTCCAGTAGGTTCAATTTTTGTCTTTTTTTTCTATATCGTTGAAATCAAACAATTCTTCTAAAGGAACCAAACCTCTAGGTAAAACATTATTATTTAGTTGCAAAATATCAGAGTCTTCATATTTTTCATTTATTTCATCTGAATCTACTTTATTTACATTATCATTTTCTAAGTCTAGTTTATTTACACTATCATCATCGCTATCCACATCAATATTTGTACACTCAAAATCATTTTTAGACTGCAGGAAATCTTCAATTTGTTCATCATTGCCAAACACTTGCTAGTACATGATATTGTCTGGAACAGTTGGTCTGCATTTCACCTCTATTGTGTATTGGCGATTCAGATGGAAAGGTATTTTACAAGTGGGCACCGAAGTATCCAATCCATATGCAAGTATGTTTTGTCCTTTGGGAATTACCTGTAAGCCAATTTTAGTGAAACATTGTAGAAAATACAAAACAACATTTCTATAATCTCTGAGTCTAGGATGTTTTGCAGAATACTCACCTTTGATTTGTTTAATGACAAGTTCAGAATCACCTCTTACCATAATGTTTTTGGCACCAATTTTCTTCAACAACTTCAATTCGAGCATCAATGCTTCATAGTCAGTCATGTTATTGGTGCACTGGAAATTTAATTTATAAGAGTGGGTTTTTGAATACCTTGCTTTATGATTATGCACCCACACCCCAACTCCGACTGCCTTGCTAACAGCTCCATCAAAATCCATAGTCCAGAAATTTTTTGTCGATTCATCAGTTTCTGTTGTCACTGATTTACTTTCCTCAAGGGTTGATTTACTTTCCTCTAATCCCGATGCATCAACTTCCAATTGTACAATTTGACAGTCTAAGTCACCATCATTATATAAAATGAAGGAGTCCAGGTCAGAATGAACAGAGTACAAAGGATAGTTATGTGGTTTTTCTTGATTGTTGACCATGTATTTCATCAGAGTCTCTCTGTACAATATTCTTTGTTGACCAAACACAAGAATGGTGGCATAAGTCATATCTAACTATAAAGTTCCCTTTAACTTGGCACCCCATGATCGAGATAATAGCATAACATATTTTAGAGGAATGTTTGCAACTACAATATCCATCACCATGATTTTAGCTGGGATTTGTGCCAGGGTAATACACAAATATTTAATCATACCTATGCATTTAACCTTGCTAGAGTCAAAGGAGTATAAGTCCTTGTAAGGCCTAGTGATATCAACCCCCAACTTCTCCATCATAGCCTTGGGCATAAGATTGTGAGAAGCACCAGAATCCAGCATAGTGTTGTGTAATGTCTTGTCATGAATATTCAGATTGATGTAGAAAGGAGGAACATAACCATTGTCTGTTTGTCGCTCAATCTCAGGACCGAAAAACAACTCACGTTGATCATCAACAACATTCACAATGTTTAATGCTTTGGTCATCTATGCCTACTCCCGGTTCTATGTTTAATGATTTGATCACTTGTGACCTATAAGCATTTTTTTTCATTAGTTCTGTCAAAGGAATATGAATCTTCAGTTTGGTCATTCACTTTCCAAGATGAAAGTGGTTGAAGTTCTACTTTGGCTCTATAATTCTGATTTATCAATCATAGTTTTATGTGTTGTAATACTAGGCTGACTTGTGTATGCAACTTCGGTTTGAGTTGTTCTTGGTGAAGATTAAGGAGTTATTTTTGCAGAAATCTATGAATTATTCTTTTCAAGAACCTTCTTAGGATTAATATCTGAGGTTTTCTTGGCTTCAACAACTTTCTTATTTTCAGTAGCCTTCTTAGTTCAGTTGTCGTTAGAATTCTTTCTTCTCAAGTTGTATTGTCTGTGTACTTCCATTATTGCATTCTCGAAGGCCTGTTGTTCAAAATCTTCCTCATCTACTTTGTCTGTGAAAGGAGAAAAAGTTATTTCTCTTCCTGAGTGAGACAAATGGAATCGTTATCGTTAACCCCCATAAGGTTTATGCGAATGTCATCCAACTCCTCAATTACCTCTTCCCCTTCATCAACATAGTTTTCTTGAAGAGGTGGCCTAATCTGCTAATCAGGACCTATTTTTTCCCTTTGGTCTCTGGGGTCTCTTTGTCTGATTTGGGGAGGGTTTCTTCTAAAATTAGGATTTCGAATTTGAGGAGCAGGATAATTTTCTCTAGGTGGGTTTTTGTCATTGATTTGCAATATTTCCATCATTCCTTCCATGGTCCTTACTAAAGAATTAATTTTAGTATCTGAAGTAGAAGTGGAAGGTTGTTCTTTAATTGTAACTCTCCTTTCATTTCTCTGTCTAGGTCTTCTGGCTAATAGGTTTTATTCAACACTCATTTCACTTTTATGCATATCTTCCAGAGTGGCAAAATTTCTTTCTCTCAGTTGGTAGGACATATCAACATCGAAACCATCAGGGAACTTGATTAAGGAAAAGCCTTGAGGAGGCTTTATATCATAAGGAATTGCGTTATAGATATTATTGAAACGAATGCAATAGTCTTGTACCATTTCCCCTTGATTTCTTCTGATATTTTCATATTCTAATAAAATTTGGAGAGAGTTTTTCTTTACCTCCCATTTGTTTAGAAAGGTTTGGTGGAAAGCAACAATATCAACAATGCTAGCAGCACATAATGTTTTAAACCATCTTTTGAAATCGCTTGTTAAACTTTGTGCAAAAAGTCTCATCTGGACATCCACCTCATCAAATTCCTGCAAATCAATGTAATCATTCATTTTATCCATGTGTTGTTGTGCATTAAGGGCTCCAGTACCATCAAACCGAGGAAGCCTAGTTTGATAGTCCTGAGGCATGGCATGTAAAGGAGAAGGTAACACCAGGGGAGAATATATTGCTAGCATGATGGGTGGAGGAGGTTGAATCACAACCTGCGTGATTGGTGGGGAAGTGACAAAAGATGTGGATGATGTAGGGCTAGGAGGTATAGTCTGAGTTACTTGAGGATTGACAGAATTTGCAGCAATAGAAATGGCAATAGATTTGGACAGAGCGTGATCGAGATTAGATGCTAGGTCTTGAAGTTTCTCAAACTCTTGAAGGATTCCTTGATCAAAATATGTTCTAGGAGAGAGTCTTTCAGGGGTTTTAGGTTGGAGGATGGTTTGATCTAGTACTATCTCATCAACAAAGCTATCAAATTTGGTTCTGAAAATACTATGCTTGAAAGGTAGGTCAAACTCAATATCCTGGATTGTGATAAGTTTCTCTGGAAGAGAATTTTTCCTAAGAAGATAACTACTACTCCCTTGACCTTCTACGGTGTTTCTTTTTCTATGTAATGTTTCTGAATTATCTACTGCTGTTACAGGTTCTGGATCAGGATGAGATCTAGTGTGAATTCTTTTAGGAGCCAAAACTTTAAGCCTTAAGAAATCTAAATTAATATATACAAAATTCAACAACCTCTGAACATTTATCTCTTGAAAGTTAGATCTTTAATTGTTCAGAAATAAAGTTTTCTTTATCTAGGGAAGAGAATTCGTAAAGATGGAATTTTTTTTTAGTTCCCCAGTATGGTCACCACTATGTTAGCACTTCGTAATTCCCAAAGGTTGTTAGTGAAAGAATAAATTGACAGAGTTAACTTACCAAAACCACTTTTGAAACTGGGATCTATACCTGCCAGTTTCAGAGAGGGATCTCTCTGTACGATTTTTGAGTTTTAAATATTAGGCTAGTTAAAATAATCTGATTTTGTTGTTTTGTTTATAAATATTGGTTGAAGTATTGAATTTAAACATCCATTGGGGTATGGGATTTGTGTTAAATATTAAGATCATATACAGTTTTTATAATATTTCTTCATAGGGAAAGATAGTGAGAAAGATGGATCTATTAGATTTATGTGTGGTGGAAATATAGAACAGGTGAGATATTCAATCAAGCAAAGAAGCAGTTATGAATTTCTTTGATTAATATTAGATGAATAACATGCAGATTGCTAAAGACCAAAAACAGAGTGTACGAGACAAATTATGTTCATTAAATTCCTTTAAACCATTACAAATGGAAAAGAAAAATGATTACAAGGTAAGATAAACATTAACAAAGCAAGATGAACATCACCAACAACCAAATGCAAGAATCTTGTGAATCAATCTTTTTATTACTGGTTGATCTTCTCAAAAAGATTACAAATATAGCTTCCTGGGTGCAAAAATCAACCCACAATGCTTGAAAGTGAGATGTATTTATACAACAATTACATCTGATCTTGTCATTAATGACTAGGATATGGTGGAATAAAAATCTAACTAACTAGATTACAAATTACAAAATAATAGGGTTGATGATGATGTATTCAAATCCTTGGTGCTGATTCTTGGGGAAAGTAGTTGGTGATTCATCAACTTGACTTTGATTGTCTTCATGTTGACTCAGATGTCCACATCACATATACTTGATTAAGGCACATAGGTCTTGCCATCTCTTTTGACTAGGGATGGAAACCTTGAGTAACCTTTTGTAAGTTTCATCCATCTCTGTGTATTTGGAAAAGGTAGGCTTTGTGATGAAGATGTATTTTATCTCATGTTGGATGATCAGGTCCAACTGTAAGGTTTCTAAGAATGCCTTGCCAGTAATGCTCCCTTGTATCACTGCAAATTTAGAACCATCTTTTGTTATTGTGAGGATCTTTTGTTTGTAGTATGACAGAGTAATCAACTTGTCATTGATCACTAGTAAACCTGGAAGTCCCTTCTTGTTAAATGAGTCGACCTTGCTGGAAAACCTCTCCACTCCAATGTCCATTGTCTGGGATTTCTCCTCAAGCTATAGCATCAATCCCTTCTTAGTCAAAACCTTCTTAACTTCAAGAATTGTTTATGTCCTGTCCTCGATTTCCAAATCCTCAATCTCTTCTTTGGTCTTATAATTTAATAACCTGATGATTTCAGTGGCCTCTATTGGCCTCTCTTCTATATCGTCCCTTATATTTCCAATGGCTTGTTTGGCTCTATGCACCAGTTCATGCTGTTCAAACACAATTTGTATGAGTGGCCAAATCTCTGTCATGGACTTGTTGATGTCCATTCATATGTTTTCCTTGGCTTCTGACACTTTTTTGGCCATGACTGTCTCCTTCTGCAAATTTTTTATTTACTGAGTGAGTCTCTGTGACTTGTGCATCTCTGTGTTGTAACTTGACTGAAACATGGATTTCAGTTTCTGGAGGTTATTTATTTCTTCTTGAAATCTTCTAATCTCTTCTTCTTGAAGGGTCATGTCCTCCATTGACTTCAATAATTTATCAGAACCATCTGAAGCTATCACTAGAACGACTAAAGGGATATATGATGTAGTTGTTGTTGTACTGACTCCTATGATGGGAATTGATTCTCGTGGGATGATAGTCATTGGTACACTCTGTTCCTTTTCTTTGACCAACCTATCTAGTTTGGCCTCCATCTCCTTAATCTATGCATTCTACTCCATGATTAATTTCAGCAATCCCTCCTCATGGCCTTCAGTCTCAGCCATTTCCTTTGCCTATGAATCTTTAGTGGCTAGGAGTTTCAGTTGTTTCCTTAAGGATTCTATGTCAGCAATTTTCTTCCTTAGAAGTTTCTCAACTACTTTAGCATTTGATGTATCATAGACAATTTTCAATACCATCTCCTCCAAAGAGTTTATCTTATTATCCTTGGCTAGAGAATATATATTTTCTAGCTTCAACTGAGACTG
>JASDQU011403730.1:0-12359 GCA_032191745.1 Picea mariana
CGAAAGTCAATGCACAGCCTCAGTGTTCCATCTTTCTTCTTCACAAATAAAACCGGGGCTCCCCACAGTGACGCAATGGGATGAATGTAGCCTTTCTTTAATAGCTCTTCGAGCTGCAGTTGCAACTCTTTCGGCTCTGGTGTGCACATTCTATAAGGAGCTTTTGAAATTGGAGCTACTCCCATCATCAAATTTATAGAAAAATCAATGTCCCTCTTCGGAGGTAGTTCGGGCACCTCCTGAAACACGTCCTTAAACTCTTTGAGCACCCTATGGTCTTCTATATTTGAGACCATATTTTGGAAAACTTCTTGCACTCGGGCTGTAAATAATTGACAGCCTTTCCGGTAACATTTCTTCAGCTGCATGGCTGAGATTTCTCTAACAGCCAAGACTCTGGGAATTTCTTGGACTGTTACCAGATTTCCCTCTTCGTTTAGACATGTGAACCTCTTGTTTCGACAATCCAGAAGGGCATGGTGTTGGTCCAACCAGTCCATCCCAATTAAGAAATCATATGATCCTAAAGGCAAATGTTCAATTCAGCCCTAGTGCTCATTCCTTTCATGTCCACTAAACAGGACTTAACCAATTCAGTGACCTTCCTCTTGGTCCATGTGGCTAACTGCACTAACCAAGACTTCTCATGTTTGCTCTTCGTTAGATGCAAAATTTCCACCACTTTAGGATCTACATAACTATGGCTAGCCCCTGAATCAATTAAAATAACAAGTGGTCGGTTGTTAATCATACCTTCCACCTCAATCATGTGTGATTGAAATTTGGCTTGCTTGTTGTCTAGGGCTGCGTAGATCCTCGGCATTCTACTGCCCATATCCTCCACTGTTTCAGCTTGCTGAACAGTATGGACAGTTCCTGCTTTGTCTTTTCTGTGGGGGCAGTCTCTGTACCTATGATTTCCTTTACAACCCCAACACTCCATGGGTGGAGACCTTGGCATCTGTTCACTCCCTTCAACTTTCCTAGGCTCTTTAAAAGATGACTATCCCCAAGGACTATTTCTGAAAAAGGAAGAATTGCTTCCCTTCTGCCTCTGTTCTTTCTTAAACCTCTTCTGGTTATCCCAAACCTTCCGAAAGGTAGGCTTTTCTCTCTGCTATTCGTATAGGCATTTCTCCCTTCTTATGGTTTCTTNATGTGCGATTGAAATTCTGCTTGCTTGTTGTCCAGGGCTGCGTAGATCCTCGGCATTCTGCTGCCCATATCCTCCACTGTTTCAGCTTGCTGAACAATATGGACAGTTCTTGCTTTGTCTTTTCTATGGGGGAAGTCTCTATACCTATGATTCCCTTTACATCCCCAACACTCCATGGGTGGAGGCCTTGGCATCTATCCACTCCCTTCAACTTTCCTGGGCTCTTTAAAAGATGACTGTCCCCAAGGACTATTTCCGAAAAAGGAAGGCTTACTTCCCTTCTACCTCTGTTCTTTCTTAAACCTCTTCTGGTCATCCCAAGCCTTCCAAAAGGTAGGCTTTTCCCTTTGCTGTTCATATAGGCATTTCACTCTTCTTATTGTTTCTTCCATAGTCTTAGGATCATCATATTGAATCTTGTCACCAATGGAAGGTGGTAGTCCACTCAGGTACCTCTGAATTTTAACAGCTTCGTCCTTGATGAATGGAACATACTTCAGTAGTTCCATAAAACTTCGTTCATACTCATCAATGGTCATATTTCCCAATTTGAGTTCGAAGAACTCCTTCATCTTTTTGTTATAGTATCTTTTAGTCAGATATTTCTTCTCGAAATATCTCTTAAATTCCTTCCACGTGACCTCTTTCTCTCAGATGTGTTGCACCTGCACAAGCTGATCCCACCACATGGACGCTCAGTCCCCCATCACTCATTCATCGTGGTCGGTCTACACCTGGCGGTGCTTATATTTTATTGATGTGCTGCATATATATACAGATACAAAATCCAGGCCCTTGGCCTTCAATCCTTAGGCTCTCTGGCCTAATCAAACACATAAGCCTACTGGCTTATACAAAAATCAGCTCACCAGCCTATAACACATATTTACAATCTCTTTCAGATCATGGTTTACATCAGGGCTCGACCTTGGGGACACTACATAGCCCATCAATGATGTTCTACTCTGAGGGAAGATATTCTTTCATATCTCACAAATGTGAATGAAAGATTGGCCTAGATGATTCAGTGTATATCATAACATTGTTTCTGTGCAGGTTGATATCAGATGATTGTTATGAAGATTCTATGACAGTAGATGTATACTACTATGGTGGATATGTTCCACTGTTTGATCAAGTACTTGTTTTCTACTTGGTGTGGTAGTATACCACTGGACTGTAGTTATGTACTACTATGGATAGACACAACTGTGTTCTATTTTTGTTTCGATTGACTTGAAGACTATCAACAGTTTTGTAAATGATTATCAACTAGATGGATGATTAAAGGACAAATATTTCCCAGACGAAAATGGTTCAGAACATCTACTCTTCTAGGACGTATGTCCAGATTAGAAGAATGGCTCTTGTATCACTCTGTGGTGTGAGTGACTTATCCAACATCATGTTTGATTACTCAGATGAAGTATGTTTTCGAGAGATGATGCAGCTGATGACACTGATGGTGATGATGATGCTCATGATCTAGTCATGTGATAGTATAGATGACTATGTTGATGCTACCAGGGGTATGGCATGTTTTTGTGCTCAAGACCATTACCTGTAATACCTCCCTAGCTAGGAGGGAATATTGATATTATGGTAGCTGCGGGAGGTATTTACCTCCACGTGTAAACCTGACGAGAATAGAATACTCCAGGAAGCAAGAGAAACCCTAATGAGTTGGCTAATAACCCTAGAAGACTTGTCGGCTCAAGAAGATAATTTATATTAGGTTATTAGCCTCCAAGAGAAGAAGTCGGCTAGAATAAATAATAATATACTAAACAAACAAGTACCCAGAATGAGAAGTCAGCCCTGGCAGTTAGCCAAAATTACTATAAATACATGAGGCTAGTCTTCATTGTGGTAGGCAGTTTCAGTATTGTAGAGCAACGCTTGTGCGCACTGCTGTTGCCCAGTTTCTGCTTAGGTTTGGAGGAGAGTTGTTGTTGCAGTTGCTGCAGCTAGCAGTTACGCTTGGACTATCTCATGGCTAGGGTTTGGACTATATGATCAACTCTTATTGGTGCTCTATCCTTGGGGAAAGGTGCGCTAACCTTTGTTTGTCTATCTAGCCTAGGGTTTGCTTCCAGAGTGATTCTCTGTCAAGTTTAAGGTGCTTGGAGGGTGGCTTTGGCCTATGGTTGGGTGACAAGGGTATTGTCAATGGTAAAACGAGCACATCCACTTATATTCTAACAACTGGGAGGTTCTTTTGATGAGTCATCGTTCCATTCCCAACCATACTTTCCACTTTCCACACTTCATCCCCTGATCTCCTCACCTTTTGGGTTTTTCGGGTGTACTGAACCAAGAAGGGGTTGTCCCTCACTTCATGGGAAGAAGGGAATGAAGGCCCAGAGGCTTGTGGCTAGAAAAAGATAAAATCCTAATTATAAACCTTCTATATGCTCGCCCAAAGAGGTCTTGAGAGAAATGAAAATCTTCTCCTAAAAAATCAAAGACCTACGAAAGAAAATTAACATTATATAAATGTCCCCACTTGTTGAAGTGTTTATAGTCATGCAATGTCCCTTTCTTTCCTTGCATATGGAACTATGTGTACCTCTAGATTAAATTTTCCTTGTCATACTTTCCCCTAAGATAATCAATTCAAAAATAGGGAGTACCCAAGGTTTTGGAATATTAATTAATTAATGGCAATAAATGGGCTTGGAAAAATGATGCATTGAAAACGAAGGTGCAACACACCCTCTACAAAGGCACCCATAAGTGAGATAGTACAACCCCTTGTATGTCATGAACCCCATGCCAAATTGTTTTTCCCTTTATCCATGACACCTCACCCACATCACTTATACGAAGGTCCCCTCGGGAAACACCCCTTAACTTGAGGAATGATTCACCCAATAGGTCATTTTGTCAACCCTCCCATGCTCAAACTTGGTAAATTGCATGGGGTATTTGAGCATTAGTTTATTTTGCTGAGGTGGTTTGGATGTACTTTCTTGAATGAATATTTTATTGATTTGATTTACTCATCATGATTCTTTGACTTGAGATCCTTGGAAGGCGTATCCATTTGTCTTTGCAGGACCCAGCCGATGGACAATTTTGGAGGAACAAGGTTAGCTTGGGATTCTATGGGGCTTCAAGCCCATAAGTTGGATGCCAATGGCTTGCATGCCGAATGAAAAAAAAGTGCCTTTGGAGGCCTAGAAGACATCATGGATGACCTCACCTAGCCCCTATCACCCAAACGACTTACCTAGGAGGGGAAAAACGCCACTCTTTGGGGCTTTCCCTCACCTAGGGCTAGAATATTTTGGTGATGGAGTTGTTTCTCATTGACACTTGGCATGATTTGACCAGAGGAGGCATGGATTTAATGAAGAGATATTTTCACATGAAGAGGAGGCTCTAGAAGCCCCAACTACCTCCACCTTCTTTTCCAATGACTTGGAAAAGTGTCAAAACGTCTCCAGGGGCGACATCATGTTTTAAGGCTTCTTTCATGTGCAAAAGTGTGAATTAAACAATATTATCTTTGTAAAGGGGTAATATAAGGGTTGTTGACCCATTGTATTATGTTTTACCCTAATTTAAGTGGAAAAACATACTTGAGAAATTTTTGTATAAATAGAAATGAACTCTATTCCATTTTTACCACAACTCTCCCTCTTGTGAGAGGATACATGGCTGAAATTTTCGCTACACTTGAGCATTTTTTGTATCTCTATCTCTTGCAAATGGTTTTTGGTGTTATATCTTGGTGAATGGATGAAGTGAAGTGATGCGCACCTCTTGAAGGCTTGTTCTTTCGCTCTGGGATGGTAATTTGCATGGTGAACTAGGGTTTGATATCTCTTTTCTTGGAATTGGTAAGGAAAAATCTGCATGTGTTAGTTCTTTCTTTCTCATTATTGGTTATTTTTGGTGGAAACCCTAGGAGGAGTATGTTGGATACACCCTCCATTAATGCTTCATCTTATTGCTAAGGTTATATGTCATTCTTGAACAAGGGTCTCTAGGAGAAGTACAAGTGTGTACACCCTCCTAGATTTTCCCTAAGTTGGTTGGCATACCCTAGGGAGTAAGAGGATTTACAATCCTAGGGATATTTTTGATCCAAATTTTATTTTAAATATCCCATTTACCCAATTTTAAAGGCACTAATCTAATTTTTTCATTGAAGAAATAAATTATTTGCCTCGGTAAACGTGATTTAATGAGATACTAATCTTGTTTCAATTGGATAATTTTCTGCATGTTAAGGGCTTGTCAAGGCCACTAGGGCGTCTTGAGTGGCCTAGCCTTCTTATATTTATAGGTCATTAAAAGCTACATCCATTAGGGATATAGAAAAATCTCTCTTTACTCACTTGTAACTTGTTTTTCAACCATCATAAATCACTAAAGTTTGCCAAGATAATCTACTAGGACTAGCGCATCTTTTGAGTGGACTCTTTGTAAGTTTTGGTGGTTGATTTTCTTGATGTAAAAACTTGTTTTCTACAGCCATAAGGATGAAAAATATATCTAAAACACCGTTTACTACAACCTTGTTTTAGTGCTAAAGTCTTGTGCTTTCATACTTGAGTATTACTAGTGTTTATCTAGTTTATCTCTTGCATCATTTGTTGGACTTCTAGAAATTGTTTAGAAAATTTAACAACTAGTTTCTTGCTGATATCTATCTATGTTTATTGCTGCAATTAGGGACAACAATCTTAACTTGCTTTTCCACCTAACATTGTACACGTATATTGGCCATTTCTTGTGTCTCGTGCATGTACACCACTTTTCACAGGGACCCTTACCTCTTGGCAACCTTTGGCTACCACCAAGAACTCATTCAAGCCCTTTTCCAAACTTAGTAACTTGACCTATAGGGGAATCCCTTCATACATCTCACTTTCCATCTAATTTCCCCATAGGGTCACCGAGATCCCCCCCTTGAGGTGATTCTTTCATCTCTAAAGTGACGGGAATACCCACATAAGGTGACAATGGATAGGTGTTCTCTAAGTTGTCTCCAATTTGGTGGTTGGGTTGGGATTTTCCCAACCTACAACTTGTGCGATAACAAACATCACCACATAAATGTTGCAATATCCTATTGATCTATGTTCGTTGATCAACGTTAGTACATACACAATCCTCCTTGGTCTTTTTCCTAGTTTTTCTTTATCCCTCACATTTTATTTACTTAGTCATTTTCCCCTTTCAAATGTGGGTTGCGGATAAGAATACTATCAAATTCCTAGGTCCACAGACCTACAAGCCTATGTATCTTTACTTAGTCATTTTTCTTTTCTTGTAAATCTCAACACTTAGTCTTTTTTCAAGCGACGTAGGAGTCCCATTGTGGGAGACCAACACATCCTTGTCCCGCAATTGCACAACACTCAAAATGACATGTCTATATCCGCATCCTCCAAACTCCACCCTTCACCTTTTTCACACTTAGTTGTTTCTTTGAATGTAGATGCAGGACACCCATCTCTTCCACTTGCCTTTTTTCCATCATGCTTGAGTCCTGCAAATCGTAGTCCCATGTTCTACAAAGCGACCCTTTTTGATTTTGTTCTACAAAGCGACCTATCGTCCCATGTTCTACAAAGTGACCCACATAACATCATGTTCTCATACTTAGTCTATTTTTCTCATTACGAATGCATGAGTCATCTCTTTTCACCTTTTTCATTCCCCATGTCTTGTGTCCTGCATCCCACATTCCCACATTCGTCGTATTGCACTTTCCATTCTCCTTTTCACACTTTCATACTTAACCATTTTTCATCCTCCACAACATCACATCACCTTTCCTGATCACATTTATTTCTCCTCACCACATCATCCGCCACTTGTGTGAACATAATGTCGTTATTAAAATGGTGAAGATTTCATAAATATTTGTAATAAATTATAAATTTTACAATGCAAGACGACATATTTGAAATAAGAGCTATGGTGGTGAATAATCAAGGAAATACATGGTAAATTAAATAAAGAATTAATGTGCCATGTTGTAAAATGTTATATTGACAGTAGCATTACCTATTGGTAAGAATAGAAAATAGTATAAATAATGTGAAGTAGGAGAGAAGAGTTGTATTGTGAAGATATGCTAAATACTCTCCGATGTGAAGACCATGAGTTCCAATGGTCACAGGATTATAAGTGGTAAAAGGCCCTTCCTCACGCCAAGAAGAAAACAAACAAGGTTTGGAATTCATGTATAGCTCTAACTGGTTGTGTGCCTGAGGTGATAGATTTCAAAGAGCTAGTTCTTTGATGTGCTGATAAATTTGATAGATAAAGAAGGATAATTCAGGTTCAGGGGAAACAACCTATCTCCTTGGGTCCTTCAGTTTTCAAAAGAATTTTGCAACTCCCGAAACCCACCATACAGTTCAAGGGTGAAGAAGCTAGTGAATTCCTCAAGGAACACAAAGGAGGAGAAGATATCCTTAAAAAATATTTGGCCGACCCAATAGCTAATACTAATGCTGCGAAGATTGAGGTAATTTCCTTAAAGTATCCCTACAAGTTATTTGTCTGGTTGTTTTCCCATATAATTGGCTTGGAATCCACGACCTCTTTGTCAAAAAATATTTTCTATATTCTCCATTTCAGTCTGTATGAAGATACCTTGATTGACTAGGGATGCCTTATTTCCAGTGAAATTTCATTTCAATTGGGTGGTCTGAAAAGGACCTGAAAATTCTACATGGCATCTTATTTGATTTTCTTCATAGCCTATTGCCATGTTTTCAAAGACTTGCCGAGGGAAAGAAGTGTTAACTTCAAGGTGGAGACAATCTTTTCCTGGTATCCAACCTTATGGAGACACAAGGCTCAATATTATTTCTACTCGATCCGTAACAATTTTATCTATGAATTTAAAAAAATAATTTTTGTCCCTAACAGATCAAGACTGTCACTTGAGGTTGCCTCCTTTCTATCAGAGAAAGGAATTTTTGAGACCACATAGGATTTCAACATTATAAGATTATTCGGTTTCCAAGACAAACCTTTTTTATTCCCTTTCTATGTATTCGATAAACACTTTGTTATAGAAGTATGAAAACAATACAAGTACTAGGCACTTTAATGAAAAAAAACAAAAACAAAACAATTCATTCCATTGCCTTGGAGAGTTATATAAGATTTTGTAAAGCATATCTCCCATTTGGTAATTTGCAAGACAATTTGATTAACTTGGCCTGAAAGAAGCTGAATGTGTTGAGGATTTCGATCCTAATGATCTATTTACTGCACACATGACCCTAGTAGGGTATTCTTCTTATTTCACCAAGTATGAACAATTTAAGGAAGGAGGAGGGGATAATCCAAACCTCCCTGAGACATACGTTGATGAAGCCATGAATTATATAGAAGAGTTAGACAACACTAGTGAGTGTTATCGACAATAGGGAAGAGGAGTAACAAACAAAAACCCCAATTCTCCCAGTGTTACATAAAGAAGTACCTCTTCAAAAATAAAACCAAGTAGTAGTAGTATGGAGATAAGGAAAACACATGCCACAAAATCAAATTATGGCAGTGACAAAGACCCTACGGAGAAAAGTATTGAAAAATCCCATGTTGTGCATACCTCTTCTAAGAGAAAGAGAGAGACCCATAAAACAATACTGGAAATACTTGAGATTGAAGAGAGTACCCAAACAATGGATGTAGATGAAATTATTGAAGAACCCAGCTGGTCAGAACAATGACTGTTGGAAACCCAAGAAATTGTTGAAGCTCTGATCACTCAAGAACCGAAAATATTTGAAGAGGAGTTTCTAACACTTCACCATGTGACCTACAATATAAATTACAAAAAAATGTTAATAGAGAAAGTCAACATGAAAAACAAGAAAGTGTCTAAAAAATGGAAATCATAAATTGATTTCCATTCGGTTGCATCTTAAAAAATTGTACAGTTTCTTGAGGAAATGAAAGAAGCATTAAAGGAATCTATCTTTAGTATTGAAAAGGAAAATTTAGTTTTAAAAGAAAAAATAAAGGAGTTAGAGATAACCTTGATTATGAAACCATTGGTTGCTGAGCCATTAACCACAATTCAACCAACACTTACCCTAGAGGATGTCCCAGAAAGCAACAGTAAGTTGAAAGGATCATCTAATTTGTTGATGGCATTAAGAAAGTATGTCAGAGATGGAATTTAAATAAGAATAGATTTAATACAAGAAATATAGGAGATAGCACATAGCTCTACCAACTCTTCTACAAGGATTATGCACTTCAAATAATATCTCCAAAAGAATATAGAAAATAAAAAAGGTTTTTACAAGGAGGATGTGGGAACATTTTCGGCCAAAGTTTCAAGTTTAAGTGATACCCATAGAAGAGAACATAAACTTCCATCTAGTATCTGAATGAAGCAAATCAATCCCTCTTTGTTGAAAATAATTAAAATTTTAAGGGAAATATTGAATGAGTTGGATGTCATGAAAATAAAAAGAGGTGATATTTTTTTAAATCTTATGGATCTTACAAAAGAACTTGACGACCCTAATTTATTAATGGACACAATAATTTTATCTAAAGAGCAATTTCTAGATCAACTTGAAGCATTAAAAGTTGCAAGGGAGAGTGAGTTCACTGACTCAATAGAATTCTCTGAAGACGAAGTCGAAATGTGGTTTTTCCAATACATTAACATGAATGCCAATATCAAGGACACGTTGCGCCAACTAAGTATTGACTTAAGAGAAATGAAGAATGAATTGTTTGAGATAAAAACCAAGCATGAAATAATGGTTGCTCCAATGAGGGAGTACATTGAAGAATGGTTAAAAAAATATTTGGTTAAGATCACCGAGATAGATCAACACAAAGTGGTTACAACAATTATGCTACCTCCAACACAACAATAACCACCTACAAAAGTCATTTCAGCAAGCAAGTAAAGTATTATAAGATTTTTATCAAAGTAAGTCAAGCAATAACCTTATTCTCACCCTTGCCATCTTTTCTTTTGCAATCATTTGTCATTTTACCTTTTCTGTTCTCAGTAACCTGTGAAACCCAAGGCTGACCCTTGACTGTTTATCTTTTGTCTTCCAGGTCTCTCTTTTATTTCATGGTCCATGGGAGCCTCATCCTAGTCCCATTTAAAGGACCAAAACAATCTTTTATTTGTAAACCAAGACAATACTCTTTATTTGTTTAAAAACACCTATTTTTTTTTAAGGTTCCTAGAGAACTAATTTGGGACATAACATTATTGATATCTCAAGAATTTAAATTTAAGCATGACATTTCAGATGTGTGTCTATCGGAATCTCATTTGTGTTTAATGAAATGATCATTTACGGTTCTCTACCATATGCAATCTATACTTTATTTTCCCTTTTGTTGAATATTGCGTTCTACTTTGATGAATGTTGTGATGGAAATGTCGTCTTATTTTATAACATACTCTTTGGTTTATAAATCTTGTAACACATTGTGAATATTTACTTTCTACAAGATACTTGGTCCTTTTTCAGGTATTCTTTGCATGTGAATATTCATTTCAAGAATAAGCATGGTCCTTTCTCAGACATTTTATTTGTTCTTTTATGTTATTTGAAATAGAGGAGTATCGCCTCTTTAAAAACCCAGAGGGATTTATCCTTGTGAGGTTGACTTAAATACCGTAAAACAATATTTTAGATCAACATATCAACATCGACTATTTTATATGCCAACATCAATACCACCCCAACCAATGCATTGAAATATCTATGTTATAGGGAAATAGTCTGTAGTGTAACTAGGGGGGACAATGTGGGGTACCTAGGAAGGTACCCAAGGAGGATAATGATAGATATGTGGCATAATGTGAAATCAATAATTTCAAGAAAGGCTTACTAGAAGATTCCTTCACTAGAAAGTTCCTAGGGCATTAGATATAATTATATAAAGAGTAGAAGCAATGCAATGGGGGTATTATGAAGAATATTGTAATTCTAGCAAGCATTTATTATGGAGTGATTTCCTTCCTTAAGGAATAATTAATGGTGTTACCCTAACACAAAAGTTTTCTCTACATTCTTGAGTTCACTCTTTTGTTGTCTATTGTGTGAATTTGTTATGTTATTCTCAAGTTAATGCATATCTTCTATTTTCATATCTAGTGAGTACAAAAAAATTGATATGAAAGCTCTTCAAGTTAATGTATATCTTTTGTTTTCATATCCAATGAGTACACAACAATTGGTATCAAAGATTTTTCTTGGGTCAAAAAAGGGAAGATTTTTTTTTCTTTTTTTGTAGATTTTTCAAGGGAAAAAGAGGATGACAACTTTCAAATCAATTTTTGAAATTTTTTGTACATAATCTGAAGAAACCAACTATAGATCTAATTTCCTCTTGAAAAAATACCCAAGTTAAAAAAATGGTCTTAATTGAAGTCTGGGAAGTGGATTTATCATTGATTTAAAATTAGTTTTTAGTGTATTTCCAGTGACATCGATGCAAATTGCAGATCAAATATATTTTGTTAGAGTGACTATATTTCAATCAAACCAATGCCAGTTTATACAAAGAGGCCATGGAATTTCATAATTGGGGTCATAATATCCAATCAAAGAAGTATTCCTCAAGTTATGAACATTTTACTTTAGCCACCTCAAACCCTAGCCACACAAAGGAGCTCCATTGAAAAGTAAGTTATTTATTTAAAAATCATCCTATTTTTTGGGTTATAGCAAGCAAGATGTTTACAGGAAAATATGACAGTCATAGTATTGAAGAATACATAAAATGGGTAAATTCATTTTGGATAATAGCTCTATACATGAATTTAAAGGATGATCCTCTCATATGGTGGAACTCATATGGACTTAAATTTGAGTAGATAAATTCACTTTCAGCTGAGGAATATTAGAAACTATACTTAGATAGATGGTCTCATGCCAAGAAGAAGGATAATGAGATCCACAGAGGTTTATTTTCATGTGGAAACTCCATATTATAGGTTCATGGATGTGTTAGCACCATGATTTTCATAACTAAGGTTAGAGGTTTATCAACAATTTGCAAAGTCATGCCTGTTAGCACCCATATTGTTTTTGTTGATACTGAGAGGGGGGTGAATCAATATCAAGTACAATTTAAAACATTTTTCAACTTATACTTAAACCATTCAACTATATCCAATGAGAAATGAACAATAGTATAAGAGTTACACCAATACACCACAATACACCATGCACAATAT
>JASDQU011403730.1:12459-26006 GCA_032191745.1 Picea mariana
TAAGCTTCTTCTCATTTGGATCGGTTGGAGCATTATTTGGGATTACATAGCCATTTACAACTGAGTACCAAATGTCTACTCCCAAAGCCGTTAGGTAACTTTTCACTCTATCACTCCAGTATGCATAATTTCTTCCATAAAATTTTTGAATTCCATTTGAAATTTGCTCATGGTCATCCATCTTTGCTCAGGATTTTCCTTCTAGTGGTTAAACTGTTATGAAGGCAGCCTGCTCTGATACCAATTGTTGATACTGAGAGGGGGGTGAATCAGTATCAAGTACAATTTAAAACCTTTTTCAACTTATACTTAAACCATTCAACTATATCCAATAAGAAATGAACAATAGTATAAGAGTTACACCAATACACCACAATACACCATGCACAATATATGAGAAATAATCAATAGTTATTGTTCAAGGGAAGTAATGAATTCCAAAGGTAGCTACAACTTCTAAATTTAAAGGAAGGGATAAATCTCTAATAGGAAGATACAATCCTCTAATATCAAGAGAGAGTTGAACTCTCCATCCTTTTCCCTTCCTTCCACCCAAGAATATATGAGAGATAATAAAATTTTACATTAAATCATCACCATCAACCAATCATCACATAGAACCTGATAATGCTTCCTGAGACTTCTTCAATTTTTGCAATTCTTCAATTCTTGGAGTAATCTGATCCTATAGATAATATTACTCAATGTATTATCTGAAACTCCTCCAATTTTCACTTCTTGAATCCTCCCCAAAAAGAGGTTATAGAAAGAATGGTAGACTTTATTCAATTCAGGTCTGTTCAGGAGAGTGAACTTGCACATAATGCCCCACGCTCAATAATTAACATCCAATTATGAAACTCGTACACAAGAAACTAAAGTCCATAATATTTCCAATAAAATTTTTCCCACTTTATTTGGATTCTCTATGAAGAAGTTATGACTGTTTTACCCGAAACACCTGTTTATTGACTAGCTTCATGATTGGTCACAAACCCTATCTTCCACAGAGTGTATCTCGATAATTGTAGCGAATAAAGAGCTGAAATTTTTACCATAGGTACCTTGATATGTCTTCTCAATACCATAGTGATTTCACCATCTGAATCATTCTAGAAAAAAAGTTATAGCAAAAATGGTAAGATGACCTGAAAATAACATACCTTAGAACACATCACCAAAAGACTTCATCCTCCCTTGAAATCCAGCCTTATTTTCTTCTTATTTCCTATGAAATTCAAATTGTATCAAATGAATGTATAATGATGTTTATTTATACCATTTATGTCACTTTATTTTAACATTAGGGCCGACCTGGCACTTTCTTATTTTGTAATTCTTTTCTTTAATTATCTTCAAGGCCTACATGTACTTCCTTCTTCAATTCACTTTGTCATCTTCAAAAATTCATTTCTCCTCAACCATGAGGATCCACATGACGTGCCACATACCACAAGAAACAACATGATGTATACTATCCATCCATGGGTGTTGTATTTGCATGTGCATTGTCCTTCATGTCCAAATACCTTTATTAATCTTGCAGTCCAAAACCCATGACTAGGGTTGACATCAATGACAACAACCAATCTTCCAACAGTTTTTATGCCTGACATCATCTAACATCTCCAAGGGTCAGTTTCAAAAGCAAGCTTATCATTTATTATTTCCATTTCCATTTGCAACTGCGCGCTACGCAAAGCACTTCACCGTGCAGAGGATGTCGTCGTGCAGTGGATTTCATCGCACAGTGGATTTCATTGCACAGTGGATTTTGTTGCATAGTGGATTTCATCGCATAGTGGGTTGTTGTGCATGGAATGATGTGGTGCATAGGATGTTGTCACGCAGAGGATGTTGTTGCACAATGGATTTCATCGCGCAATGGATTTCGTCTTGCAGTGGATTTCATCGCGCAGTGGGCTGTTGCGCATGGAAGGATGTTGCACATAGGATGTTGTCGCGAAGAGGATGTCATTGCGCAGTGGATTTCAACGCGTAGTGGATTTCGTCGTGCAGTGGATTTTGTCGCGCAGTGGATCATTGCGCATGGAATGATGTCGCGCATAGGAGGTTGTCACACAGAGGATTTCATCACGCAGTAGATGCTGTCGTGCATAGAATGTTGTCACGCAAAGGATGTCATCAGACAGTGGATTTCGTAAAGGACTCTGTCATGCAAAGGCCAATTTCGCGCAGAGGATTTTCCTGCACACATGCTACAGGTCGCACTGCGCAAATGACTGGTTTAGTGGTAAACTTCAAGATCATTTTCTGCCCAACTGGAGAGGGATTTTGAAAATCCCCAAGTGGTTTTTGTTGAGGACAAACAAAATAATAAAAAACTCTCTCATATTTGAATTTTTTTTTCATATTTTGGGAGATTCGAAGGAATCTTTTAGCCTTATTTTTCAGTTTTCATGATTTCCTGTCCGATACATGTTTTTGCAACACGTATTTCGGCCATATGGAGATGAATTTCAAGAAATAGAGAGAGGTGTTTATTTATAACGAGCTTAAATACAAAACCCTCTCTCATTTTCGGAAAATAGTATTTTATTAGTGATATATGATGTCATCTTTAACGCCTATTTTCCTAGTTTGTTGCGCAATTTGCTGCGGTTTTTACTGTAGGCTACTGTTGCATAGAAGACTTGTTGTGCAAGGGTGACAGAGCATCAAAAAATGAACATGATGAATCATCACAAACATATGGTTACATTTTGATCATGATCAATTATTTTAAAGAATATTTTGGTTACGATTATGATTTGGCAAAGTCAGGTTTTCTATTTTTAGTGAATTCATTGAAGTTATTGTTCTCTTTCAAAGAAAATAGATCCATGATTCTAGGAGGGAGTATTTCAACCTTAGCAGCAAAGGGTGACATTATTTTTCTATATATGGGGATCATTTTCATGTAAAAATTCCTGGTTGGAAAAATCAATGTAGACAGTGACTATTGAATGTAGCTCTGAATTTGACTGAAACTTAATGAAAAAGTCCTGAAGGTTTGATGAAAAGATTCTAACTATGGAAGTTTGATGTATTGTATTCTTTATCTGCATACATACTTCCTGTATTCTTTATTCATATACTTCCTTTATTCTTTATTCATATCTATTTTCTATCTGAATAGGAATGCAATTTTGAACCTGGGATTCGCCGCGCAGTGCCCCATGATTCACACCATTCAGACAAACCGTTTTCCTCTAAGTTAACTCCAAATTCATTCTCAGTGGTGCTCTGAGTTGCTTCATGTGTTTTTCTCTCTCCACACACAACGATTTTTAACTGAAGACTGTTTCTCATTTAGCCTTTATCCTCTCCATCTCAGTCACTAAGTCATTTGTTTCTATCATTTTCTCAAATTGACTCCATTTCCCAATGGTAATTTCTCTCTTGCTTGTCCTACCATCCCTTTAAAACAAAAATAAACTTTTCCTATTACAGAATCTGACCTTTGTGCATTTATTGATGAAATATTTGAGTTATTACCAGTCATTAGACATACGAAAGATCCCTCTCTGGTTGTATAGGTCAGAATACAATCTAAAGTTGGTTGAAACAGTTACCTCGGGGCTTTCTTTGATACAACCCAAAGAAATTACCGAGTGCTAACATTCTGGCATCGTTGCTGAGGATGAAATTAAAAATTTTCCCCAGGAAAGAACGATATGGTTGAGTTTTGAGGTCTGAGAGAAACAAACACTTAGGCACATATTGGCTGTATTTCTGCTTTGGCGACTCCACACATCATAAAATCAGTTGAAGGTGATTCCAATGGAAAAATAATCCAGAGATAAATTTTCCATGGTGACTCCAATCAAGATTCAAATGCGATTCAAAGACTCCACTGGAGAATGAGACCTGTTAATAGAGATATGGAAGAAGTATGGAAAAATCAGGTACACGAGCTTAAGTTTAGTTCAAGAAGTAATTTTCTATTTTATCAATATCTTCTTGTCCTTTCCTGAGTTTTTTAAAAGAATATTTCTTCAATTATTGCATTCAAATGAGGCCCATAGATCTACCCTTGTATATCCTTCATTGAAAACTATGGGTATACCTCCTTCTTGTATAAGCGATATTCACCAAGCTCCTTCCTATGAGCCATATGATGTTCATGATCATTCTTGTGAGCTTAATGAAACCAAAGCTGAGCTTGTACCTTATGTTCTTAATCCTACACCCTCCAAGATTCAAGAAAGATACAATCCTCTTAAATTGCCTTCCATCCTTCATGACTTTCCTATGAAACATTATAAGTAGCTTCCTTGGTTTGATGGAGAGCTTGATGGAAAGTCAACTGAAAAATATATTCAGGTCTTTGAGCATTTTATAGAATTGTTTGAGATCAAACATGATGATGTGTCTATGAGGGCCTTTTATTAGTCCTTACAAGGAGATGCCAAAGCACGGTTCAACCATTTGCGGCCTCATTCGATTAGCTCGTGGGATGAATTAAGGGAATCTTTTTGTAGATTTTGGGGTGAGAGAAAGTCCTAGGATCTACTCCTTTCAGAGTTTTATTCCATGAGAAGAATGAAAGATGAAACCATTTCAAATTTCAGTAGGAGGTTTTCTAGTCTTTATTATAAATTGCCTAAAGAAGTTCAACCCATTGAAGCTACTGCCATGCTCCATTATGCAACAACCTTTCATCCAGATTTGTCTTTCCTTTTGATGGAAAGTAGATCTGAGTCCTTGCAACAAATTTTTAATGATTCTAAGGATATTCGACACAATATTCAAGCATGTAAACAGGTTCGAAATGAGGATTTGGATGCTAAAGAACATGGCAATGAATATGAACAAAAAACATTTGATTTGAATGTTAAGAAGAGGGTTAACAATATCATATGTCCTCTTGAAGCTTTAAATGTTGATGATTTTGCAAAGGATTATATTCCACTTATTGAAAAAGAAGGTGCTAATTTAGCTTCTGATCCATCTCATCATTATCATGGGGCTGATTGTTTTATGTATTCATTTGTAGACAATCAAGAAAATTAATTTGCAAATCATCCTGTTGAAGAGAAGGTTGACGTCCCAAGCTTTTTCTTGTTAGATGACATTGCAGATGTTGCTTATTTGTCTATATATGATGAATATGAAGATGATTATGATGTTGAATTCCTAGAACAACCAACTGCATGCTTTCTACCAAAAAATGTTCCTTTTCAACAGTGTAATGCGAGCAATCAACCTACATATCACATTTACAAAGAAGAATATGAAGAAAGTACCGAATCAGTTGAAAGAAATTCTTTACCTTTATACTTTGCTTCGTTTAAATTGTTGAAAGAAAATTTAAAGATCATCAATGAGGTAGAGGAATGTGTGTTGAGGCAAAATCACACTGATTCAAGGGAAAAAATTAACAAGAAATTGCAACAATCTTCTCATGTGTTTGATGACCTTGTTACTTCTTATGTAGAAGGTCTTGTCAGTTCAAAATTGCAACCATTGGTCGAAAATGAATTTGAAAATGAGTATGTTCAGCAATCCAAAGAAATTGAAAAATGTGCATATGACAGTAGTGAAGAAAATGAAGAAGGTTTTGAATGAGGTGAAAGAAACTTGCCATTGTGTTTTGCTTCTTTTGAATTGCTAAAGAAAAATGTTCATAATGTTTCAAATCAGAAATTCTCCAGGCATGATGTTGAATATGAAGAAAGCA
Source organism: Picea mariana (assembly GCA_032191745.1). Classification (NCBI taxonomy): domain Eukaryota; kingdom Viridiplantae; phylum Streptophyta; class Pinopsida; order Pinales; family Pinaceae; genus Picea; species Picea mariana. The sequence goes on from JASDQU011403730.1 coordinate 18,143, forward strand.
GTGGAATTACAAATGAAAACTGTCTTCCATTATGTTTTGTTGAAAGTAAGTCATGAGATAACAGAGGAAGTAGTGAAGTCTGACTGCATTCACAGTGACATTGTTTTACATGAGAAAATTGTTATCAATGAAGAGGATCAACAACCTTATCATATTTTTAACGACCTTGTTGTTGATTACATGGAAGGTTATTTTAGTTCATATTTGCAGCTTGTGATCAACTACCATCTTGGAAATAAATATGATGGTAAATCAACATCACTGTTAGATATGGATTTCTTGCCACAAGGGGTTTCATTTCATCTAACACTGTCTTTTTATTCGGAAGATTGTTATTTCCAACAGTCTCAACATATTTTTCAGCCTTTTGTGGTAATCAACAGGTTGAATTACACGAAAACAAGGATGCAGTGGAAGTGGCGAAACATGATTGTTGTTTTATGTATGTTCTGGAGGATCCATTTGCAGTTTTTTTGGAGGCGAAAAATAGTCCCAATGTTTTTAATTTTTTGAGATTGAATTTATAGATAAATGTTTGAAATTCTTATCAGTAAACAGGCTTTGGATCAAGCATGTGCAAAGAAAACAAAAAGTGGATAAAGTGCTTGCATGGTTGCATTGACATTTTGATTTCACTTGATTCACATCGTTTTCAGAAGTTAGGGTAGGTAGGAGTGTGAATAAGCTCAATACTACAAGCATTTCTTTTGGCAGTCTACAGTTTTCATGTTCAACTTAGTTTCAGATTTCAGTTTGGAGCATATATAGCTTTGGGTTTTCAGTGGATGGAGGTTACAAGTTACAGTTGGAAAGTTGAGTTTGGGAGCAACCCAATGGATAGGCGCCTGGTCCACTGTTCTTTTCTACCTCACAGGGAGGATAGAATCCCCATTGGATCCAGCTGTTAGCACCATGATATTCATAGCTAAGGTTAGAGGTTTGTCAACAATTTGCAAAGTCATGCCTGTTAGCACCCATATTTTTTTTATGCCTGGCATCATCTAACATCTCCAAGGGTCAGTTTCAAAAGGAAGCTTATCATTTATTATTTTCATTTCCATTTGCAACTGTGCGCTATAAAATTTGCTACGCGTTGCACAGAGCACTTCACCGTGGAGAGGATGTCGTCGCACAGTTGATTTCATCGTGCAGTGGATTTCGTTGCAAAATGGATTTCATTGCGCAGTGGTTTTTCATGCATGGAATGATGTTGCACATAGGATGTTGTCATGCAGAGGATGTCGTTGTGCAATGGATTTCATCGCGCAGTGGATTTCGTCGCGCAATGGGTTGTCGTGCATGGAATGATGTTGCACATAGGATGTTGTCGTGCAAAGAATGTCATCACGTAGTGGATTTCATCACGCAGTGGATTTTATCATGTAGTGGATTTCATCATGCAGTGGGTTGTCGCGCATGGAATGATGTCGCGCATAGGAGGTTGTTGCACAGAGGATGTCATCGCGCAATGGATTTTGTCACACAGTGGATTTCATTGCGCAGTGGATTTCGTCGCACAGTAGATGATGTCGCGCACAAGATGTTGTCGCGCATAGGATGTCATCACGCAGTGGATTTCATTGCACAAAGGATTATGTCATGCAAAGGACAATTTCACGCAGAGGATTTTCCTACGCTCAGGCTACAGGTCACACTGCGCAAATGACTGGTTTAGTGGTAAACTTGAAGATCATTTTCTGCCCAACTAGAGAGGAATTTTGAAAATCCCCAAGAGGTTTTTGTTGAGGACAAACCAAATAATAAAAAAATCTCTTAGATTTGAAAAAAAGTTTCATATTTTGGGAGATTCGAAGGAATATTTTATCCCTATTTTTCGGTTTTCATGATTTCCTGTTCGAGACATGTTTTTGCGACACTTATTCCGACCATTTGGAGATGAATTTCAAGAAACCGAGAGAGGTTTTTATTTATAATGAGATTAGCTACAAATAAATCTCTCAGTTTCAGAAAATAGATTTTTATTAGTGAGATATGATGTCATATTTAACGTCTATTTTCCTAGTTTGCTGCACAATCCATTGCGGTTTTTACTGTAGGTTACTTTTGAGTAGCAAATTTGTTGTGCAAGGGTGACGGAGCATCCAACAATGCAAATTATGAATAATCACAACCATATGGTTCAATTTTGATCATGATCAATTATTTTAAAGAATATTTCGGTTATGATTATGATTTGGCAAAGTCAAGTTTTCTATTTTTAGTGAATCCGTTGAAGTTATTATTCTCTTTCAAAGAAAACAGATCCATGATTCTAGGAGGGAGTATTTAGACTTTAGTAGCAAAGGGTGACATTAGTTTTCTATATATGGGGATCATTTTCATGTAAACATGGTTGGTTGGAAAAAACAGTGTAGACAGTGACTATTGAATGTAGCTCTAAATTCGACTGAAACTTAATGCAAAAGTCCTGAAGCTTTGATGAAAAGATTCTAACTGTGGCAGTTTGATGTATTGTATTATTTATTTGCGTATGTACTTCCTATATTATTTATTCATATCTATTTTCCATCTGAATAGGAACATAATTTCTAAGTTGGGATTCACTGTGCAACGCCCAAGAATTCATGCCATTCAGACAAACCGTTTTCCTCTAAGTTAACTCCAAATTCATCCTGAGTGGTGCTATGAGTTGCTTCATGTGTTTTTCTCTCATCACACATAACGATTTTTGACTGAAGACTGTTGCTCATTTAGCCTTTATCCTCTCAAGTTCAGTCATTAAGTCATTTGTTTCCATCATTTTCTTAAATTGACTCCATTGCCGAACACAATTACAATTTTTTTCAGGTATTCCCTGAACACTCCATTCATCAGGCACATGAAAAATGCCGATGAATTTGGTAGCCCAAATTGCACTACCTTGAATTCATAATGCTTGTGTCTTGTTCTTAATGTTGTCTTGTTGATGTCTTCTTCCTTTATCCTTACTTGATGATAGCCTAATCTCAAGTCAATCTTGGAAAAAATTCTTGCACCTTTCAACTAATCAAATAAATCATCAATCCTTGGAAAATGATATTTGTTATTTATGGTGACCTTATTTAGCTATCTGAAATCACTACAAAACCTTAAGGTTCTATCTTTCTTCTTCAAAAAAATAACCGAGGCTCCCCAAGGTGACACACTTGGGAATATATACCCCTTCTTTAACAACTCTTCAAGTTGGATCTACAACTTCTTCAACTTGGGTGTGCCCATACTGTATGGTGTCTTAGATAGTAGGGAAACTCCCGACACCAAATAAATACAGAATTCACTATCTCTCTTTGGTGGTAGTCCTGGGATTCCTCCAAAAACATATTCAAAATCCCTTAATACCGGATAGTATTCAATTCTTGGAATTTTACATTTGGCTGCCTCTTCCATATGGGTTGCAAAAATACAACATCCATTCCTGAAACTCTTTTTCAACTTCATAGCTGAAATTTCTCTAACAACTATAACTCTTGGAATTTCTTGAACCTCGCCTTTCTTCCCTTCTTCATCAAGACATGTGACTGTGTTTTTGTAACATTCTAGGACAACATGGTGTCTTTCGAACCAATCCATACCAATTAGAAAATCATATGAACCCAATGGTATGATGTTTACATCTCCCTTTGTAATGAGTCCATCCATGTCTATCGAGAAATATTTAATTACTCATTGATCTTCCTCTTAGCCCCTATTGCTAATTGAACTAACCAATATTTCTTGTGCTTAATTCTTTGCAAGTGAAACCTTTCAATAATGTTAGAGTTTATGTAACAATGGCTAGCTCTAGATTCAATTAAAATTGCTATGGACTGCATAAATCCTTGACATATTTCCTCCCATGTCTTCCACTATTTCAGCCTCTTGAATATTGTGGACAGTCTTCATTCTTTCACCATTGTGAGGATAGTCCCTATATAAGTAATTCCACTCACATCCCCAACATTGTACAAGTTTCTACCTTGGCATTTTCCCAAATGAATTTTCTATCTTGTTCTCATTTTGGGTTGATTGAACTTGTTTATTTTCTTTGGAGTTTTTCTTGAAAAAAGGTGTCTTAAAACCTTTCTACCTTTGATCCCTTTTACCCTTCATCTTGCCATTCCAAGATTTCTGGAAAACTGGCCTTCCTCTACTCTGATCATAAAGATTCTTTGCTCTCCTTATGGCTTCCTACAAAATCTTGGTGTTATCATATTGTATCTTGGCACTGCATAAAGAAGTTGATATGTTCCAAATGCTTAAAATATCACAATTGAACAAAAGTACACACCATGTACATAATGTGAGTGTGGAGCACAACTCCAAGATAGATAAGTTACACAATAACTCCTTAAATAATAAGAGAACCTCCTCCACATAACTAAATACATTCATACATCACAATTCACATGTCTACAATAATGAATACATGATCTCTCTCTATATCTATTTAGACTTGCACATGAGACCCGTTTACTACTAGGACGACCCTATTACATATATATTTACACATTACATGTACATTTAGGCCCATATATTCCTCCCCTTTGGGTCATATCATATACATTTAGCCCTATATATGCTCCCCTTGGGTCATAACATATTACCCTCCTTCAAAAACTTCGTCCTCAAAGATTTGCAATTAAAGGCTTCACATGTAATGAAACCAAGTAATATGGTTTTCTTATGTTCCTACTTTCTTCATTCCATTGATGATGATCTATCCATCCAAAATCAATTATTTTTGGTCGTAATCCTTGGTGTCTGGTTGTTGCATAATTTTCTTTCCCTTGATTCCGTGTATCATTGTTGAAGCTTCTCCAATTTGTAGTAGATATTGGTCTATGAAAATATCTTGTTGAAGAGTGGTTTTGTAATGCTTTGTTCCATGGATATTGACAAGTATTCCATATTCATCCTTCATAATGTTGATATCGACCTTCTTATCTTCCTTGAAATGTTTAATGGTATTGAGGGTATCAATATGGTTCCACTTTTGATGGTTTTTCTTCACTCTGCATGTGCATTTCATAGATATATTGTTTTTAGAGACTATAGAATCCTCTATTTTCCTTGCTTATTCTTTGATTGTTCTAGACTTGGATATAATACCATCATATTTGGCATATACATTCTCTAGACGGAGTTCAAATTCTTCAAGTATCTTTTGGTGACCTTCTTTAATCTTGTCTTCTTTCTCCTTTTGAAGTTGCAATGTCACCCCATTTATCAAATTATGACATCCTTCTTCAATTCTGGATTTCATTTTTTATTTTACCTCATCAGTATATTCTTCAACCTTCTTGCAAATTTCCTCTTTGAGTATTTTGGTATATTCTTCATTCAAGATCCTTGTTTATTATTGATTTTGATAATTCTTATTTTCTTCTTTGAATCTCTTAACCTCATCCAATAGTTTTTTTATTATGGTTCATAATATACATACCTCTTCATCTTTATTTTTCAATTCTTCCCTTGAGTCATCCTTTTCCCACCTTGCTTTTCTACTCTTTTCTTGCTTTAGGTTCTTAAACTCATTAATGAGTGATTCATTAAGGGATAATATATTATATAGCTCCTCACCCTTCTTCTTTATATTTTCCTTTGCTTCTTTTAATTCATCTTGAATTCTATACAATTCCTCCATTTTTGTATCCCTAATCCATTTATCCGAGAAGAGTTTTTCAAATTCTTCCCATGTGGAGTAGAGTATAGTATCTTGATCAATGCTTCTCCACCACTTATAAAATTCACCATCAAACTTAAGGCTTGCATGAAAAGGGTTACTACAACGTTCTTTTACCATCCTCAACCATTCCACGAGATTGATTTCATCTTTATCTTCATCTCCCGTAAGTTAAATATTTCCATTGTTTCTTAATTGAGGTCTAACCCCAACCCTCAACTCACAAAATCAATATATTAAGGATAATGATATCAAATGGTTAAAATCCTTGCTCCAATTTAATATTCTATGTTTCTTCTTTCTAATGTATTTTGAATAAGCTCAATCAAACATCCCAATCAAAAGTTACAATAGTTTTACGTGAACATACCTTTGAAACCTTGATTTGGAGTCTGTACTGCCGACCGAACTTCCTTTTGATGTATCTCTAAAATTTCACCCCCTATGAGTCTAAAATTGAGACCCGTACTAGTCTGAAATGTCTTCTATGAAAACCACAGGTCTGACCAAAATTGGGTGTGTCAAATGAAAGTTATGGTAACTTTCCAAAACCTTGCTGATTTTTTGCCTTTCCGAGAGAGTAAACTTGTAAAACATATCACACACCCAATATTTTATATATGATTCTAAAAATCAAACCCTCAGTACTATGGCCTATACTTGTTCCAATGCAATTGGTATCACATAATTTAGATTTTCTATGAAGAAGTTATGACTTTTGTTTTTATCCGTAACACCTATTTGAGACTAGTTACAAAACTAGCCAGAAACCCTACCTTCCACATAGTGTGTATCTGAAAAAATGACCTAGAAGTTGAAATTCATATCATAGGTACCTTGATAAATCTTCTAAACAACCTCCAAGTTTCAATTTTTGAAGTGGCACTGAAAAAAATTTATAATGAAAATTCCAAGATGACTTGTTTGAGGCAACAAAACCCTAGGATCAGTGCTCTAAAACCAAATGTAATGTTCCAAATGATTAAAATATCATAATTGAATAGAAGTACACACCATGTACAGAATGTGAGCGTGGAGAAAAAATACAAGATAGATAAGTTACAAAATAACTCCTTAAATAATAGGAGAACCTCCTTCACATAACCAAATACATTCATACATCACAATTCACCTATCTACAATAATGAATACATGATCTCTATATATAGCTATTCACACTTGCACTTGAGGCCCCTTTACTACTAGGCTGACCCTATTACATATATATTTACATATTACATGTATATTTAGGCCCATATATTCCCTCACTTGGGGTCATATCATATACATTTATCCCTATATATGCTCCCCTTGGGTCATATCAGAAGGTAAGCCAGTCACAAACATTTGGATTGTGACCTTCTCATCCTTTATGAAGTCAACATACTTTAGAAATTCAAATAACCTCTTCTCATATTCATCCACTGTCATGCTTCTCAACTTGAGTTCAAAGACTTTCATCTTCCTTTCATAATAATACTCAGACAAATATTTCTCTTGGAAATATCCTTTGAATTGCCTCCATGAGATCCTTTTCTCATCAAGGTGCTTGGATTGCTTAAGTTGATCCCATCACATGGATGCCTTTCCTTGCAAGTGGTGGGTTGAAATTATAGCTTCTACCCTTGAGGGGTAGTCATGCAACTAGAAATATTTCTTCATCTCCAATAGCCAGGCATTGGCCAATTCTCCTTTCCTGTGCTCACCATTGAAAGTTGGTGGCTCGATTTTCTTGAGTTTACCTTGCAAGATATTTTCCTCAAGCCTTCTTCTCTGCATCATGACAAGAGACACACTTGGGATGCTCCCTGAACCTGAACTTGCATGAGTTCTTCTAGTGTATTTCCTTGGATAATGATGGTTCCTACTCATACTTCTTGATTTCTTGTCATTCCCGTGATCATCCCTTCTACTATGGGATCTAGATGATGTCACTTTTCTATCACTGGATACTTGCTTGGTGCCAAAGTATTTGTTAACTTTCCTATGCAACATATTTAGGCTCTGAAGTATCTCTTCTCAAAATTTCATAATCCTTTCATTATAAACCCTATATCTTTGCACTTTTCTATGCAAACTTTTCACAATTACAAGCTCCTGCCTTGATCCGAATTATTTTCGGCACGAAATGAGAGCGGAGATATAATAAAGAAATGCACAGAGATATTGCAGATATTCAATAATATAACAGAAATGTATCAA
>JASDQU011403730.1:72209-90286 GCA_032191745.1 Picea mariana
TCTCTCATACTCATCCATGGTCATGCTCCTAATCTTGAGTTCAATGAACTCCGTCATCTTCTTATCATAATAATTCTTGGACAAGTATTTCTTTTGAAAATACTTTTTGAATTTCCTCCAAGTGATCCTCTTCTCATCAATGTTCTTTACTTGGACTATCTGGTCTCACCACATTGATATCTTTCCCTTAAGATAGTAAATTGAAATTATACCTTCTACCTGTGAGGAATAATTGTGCAATTAGAAATAATTTCTCATCCCCAACAACCAAGCCTATGCATATTCATATTTTTTGTGCTCACCATCAAAGTTAGGAGGTTTGATATTTCTCATCTCCCCTTGTAATTAATCCACTCTAGAACTCCTCATAATATTTCTGACAAGAGATAACCTTGGACTGCTCTCTGCTCTCCTCACTGAGTTCCTTGGTAAGTGATGATGATGTCTACCAAAACTTCTATATTCTTCCTTCTTGGCATGAGATATGTGATCCTTTGACTTACTTGAATCTGTCTCTTTATCCACCTTCTTCTCTATCCTTTCCAATCTTTGCAACAACTTGAGGTTGAATCCATTCTGTTTCTCCTAAGATTTTATAAGCTTCTCATTATCATCCTTATAAATCAACACATCTTTTTGCACACTCTTTATTGTCTCTACCAAATTTATTCTCTCCTCTTTGCCTTCTCCATGCCCATTTGACTCTGTCCCTGCATTACCCATGCTAACACACAATCCCTTGACTTCATATTCATGACTGTAAGTCCTTTGTGCATCTTCCATGTTTCTGGTCTCTTTGTTGATCCTGATCTGTTCTATTTGAGCCCTTAATTATGCAAAATATGCATGCAATAGGATTTGTTAGACAAAGTAATTCAACAAATCCATAAAATTATGCACAACTCTACCCTTAAAGTGCACCATAATTCTTATTTATGATTGCTTGTGAATTTTACTGCTCAATTCACATTTTTGGGTGAATATTTGGATTCCTCTATCCAATACCTCTCCAATGACTATCTCCTTGCTCCATCCTGAGTTATGAGCAACAAGTTATAATCATATGAACATTACCCATTTACTCTTTTTTGGTACCAAATGCTACAAGTGTCTTCTCCCTCCTCCTGTACACTTTTAGGTACCCATATTCCCAATCTACCCCCATGGTTGTCTTCTACGGTTCATATGATTTACATAGTCTATTCTTACACCCCAAACTGACTTCTGAGCAAGGAGTTATGACCTCTGGAAGTAAACTAGTGCCCATGATTCTACCTTGCATTGCTTCAGCTGTATCTTTCTCAGATGAGCTCTATTTTGTTCATGGGATATTTCATTGGAAATCTCTCTCCTATATCTTTTATTTAACCTGCAAATACTCTATTTGGTGCCTATGGCACTTACAATCTTGAAAATTAGAAATCCTAAAAATATTGTTTAGGCCCTCAAAAATTCCCTGCAAGATTATGACCTTCAAAACTACAAAATTTTGGCAGAAAATCATTGGTTTACTGTTGTGGTAGACTGCCAAATCGACCTTTGCTTGTCGTCGATAACTTTCCTTCCCTTTCCTCCTTCTCTTCTTCATTTTTGAATTTTGCATGCACATCAACTCTGTATTTTTCACCAATATTTAGCACGTGCAAGTTCTACACACACAATGCCAATATTTAACGCACGTACAACACCAATATTCAGTGCACACAACTTTTATACTGTGCACTAATATTTAATGTGCTCAAATTTTGTGTTGTGCACCAATATTCCACATTCATCACAACTCTACTCTATATTGTTCCAATATTCACCGCGCACACACCGCACACCAATACTCAATGCACACCTCCAATTCTTCTACACACAACGCCAATATTCCACATGCACACACTGCGTGCCAACATTATGTGTTCTCCAAAAAATTTTCACTACTCATTGTCAATATTCAATGTGCATTCATTGCACACCAAAATTACGTGTGCGCCACAAGATCTGTATTGCACAACACCAAAATTTAGTGTGCACACGTCGCACACTAATATTTTAGGCACATCATCAACTTTGCACCACGCAACACCAATACTTAGTGCACACAAATCTTTTCTTCACTTAGCTGATTTTTCCATATTTCCATCTTGCAACCATCGTGACCATCATGAAAATGCCTGACTCGCTTGTCTACGCCAATTCAATCGCTTGGAAGATGAAATGGTCCCTCCATAACAACCATTATCAGTGCAATTCCAACTTGGATTTTCCTAAAAAATTGGGAATTTCACTCAGATTTTACTATTTTTTCCCAAATTCAACATAGCTCAAAGGATGAGACATATTTACCAACCTCATGCTAATATTTAGCCCATACAAGTCTGTTGTTGACCCAAAAGATCTGATACCACAATGTAATGTACCCAAGACCCCCACCTGGGCATCGTCACTGAAAAACGCCTTTGATACTGTAAAAAAATCTACTTAGCATGACTTTGATACCACAATGTAACATTATCCATTACTAGCAAACCCAAAAATATGCTTTGATGCCACAATGTAACATACCCAGCCTTGAGATGGGCCACACCAAAAATAATTTCTTCTCTAATACCAACTTTAATTGTGGAAATAATTCACTGAGACAATATGTGCATGCGCAACTAACCTTTTACTACATACAACGATTGTTCTCCAATGCACACATTTAAGACTCGTGCTCAAATTCAGTGTCCAATACTACTAAAATTGATTAACATGAAACATTTATTAACCACCATGCCTGCAAAAATTATGCAGAACTAACAATAAACATAATTATGTACAATTTCAACAAAAATAATTTAACATAAACATACACACGATAAACAACATGTGAATACACATAAAATAACACTTATCTTTTGTTATAAATCACCAATTGCAAGCAGACCTTAGACGTTCCTCCCAACCGTAGACTATGTTGTTCATACTCTCTCAACAACAGGTGACCCCAAAGCTAGGGCTATGACTCCACCAGGGAAAAGGATTCCTAAGACAAACCAAGGTTTGAAAAATGACACTATAAAGAATAGGCTCAGGTGCACACTCCAACAACAGTTCCCAACTCACAGCCTCTCATTCCCCACAACCTGTCACACCCAAGGAAATGTACTCCCTTCTCTTCTTAGTAGTCCTTCAGACTGTCCCACTTCCCTTCCGAGGCTTCGACAACAATACAATCAAGAATTCTCAGAGCTTCGTAGGACCTGAAACACAAGGTTTCTCAAGGAGTTACAACACCCACTAACCCAACACACAAGGAAAAATATTCCCAACAATTCTCTCACTTAGAGAGAATGATTCATAGTCCTGGAAACCTGCTTCTTCAACCCAAACCACCAAGGATTTACTGGGTAACATTCTACTTTATCTTCTTCTTACACTATCTAGCCAAGGTATAGATGTTGGAAGAAAGAATGAGTGAATAATTGGAAGAATAATGCAGATTAGACTAAGTTCCCCACATTATATTTGTGTGTTCTCATCTTGACACTTGTCACTCTAGGAAATTCCTTTGACTCCACTTGGAAATTCATTTCCCTTACTTAGCAACTTAGGATAAATTATATCATAAAGTTTATGACTTAGCAATAATATTATTTTATTCCTTGGGTTAAGCCCCCTTGACTTAAACCCTTTTCTTAATCCCTTATCCCCCTTTCCATCTCGTGGAGTCCTATCCGCCCATACTCTTTCCTCTGACTTGGTATGTAGTAGTGATGCATTTTATTAATAAAAACGAGTGTGATCACATATTACATTCACTAGGCTCCCTAGCCTAAATCACACAGACACTAGCCCAAAATATGCTAGCTCACTAGCCTATAAAACGTATGTACATTTACAATTGTGGATCAACCTTGGGGTATTACACTAAGGACCCATTTTCATCAATATTAGAGAGGTCAATAAACCAAAATTTAATATTCTAGGTTATCTTACAGAGTGTTGACAACTTTGGTGTTGATGTGACTTTTCTTCTCTTTGTATAGCTTAGCTAACCCAAATATGATATCTTAGGATTCAGAGAGTCATCCAACAAGATGTTACTGGATTTGATATCTCAATGAATTATTCGAGTATTTGACTCCTCATGAAGGTACGTGAGTCCACATGCAATTCCAACACAATTACCTACATCATACATGACACCAACATATTTGTTGCAATATGATGAATGAGCAGAAAATGAAATTTTCAGTTCATAATTACTAATACACTTATATATATATATATATATATATATATATATATATACCTAACAAATCTTTTTCAAGATTGTTGTTTCCAAGTATTCATACACCAAGAGATGATGAGTTGAGGATCGATTCTTCCCCTCCTCACTTACATCTCGAATCACCCTTGGATTGAATCACAGGAATACTCAAGTATTACCACTGAAAGTGCATGGGAATTTGAAACAATTGAGTTGTTTGTAGAGGTTCAAGCTAGAAATCCTAAGGATGAATTTGGGGCTTTGTCTGTTAAGGCGTGGAAAAATCCATCGTCGATATGATTATTCTAAACTCTCTCACTCATATTGATCCGGGATCTTTTAATCGATCTGACTTATAAAGAATTGTATTAAATGAGCATAAATTAAAATACATTATAAAGAAGGAAAAGCTCAATAATGAAGAGACATAAGAATCAAATCTGAACACAAAAACTTGATAACGGAGTTCGTCCCTAGTGGACTACGTCTCTAGGTCCTGCTCTCAAATGGGTAGGCCTTTTGATTTACTCAGTAAAAGAATTTGGCAAAATACATAAGTACACCTAATTCTGGATTTAAGCTACATAAGCTTTGCTCAGATTATAAAACAAACATCATCATTGAATTCGTGGCATTGAATTACCCAAACATGACTGTCTCCATGCCTCGATTTGAGTCTTTCACTTCCATGCCCCTGAGGAATTTCACCTCGGTTTTCATGCCTACACCTGCAATTAATTCATGGGAAAAAATCTCAAAAATCGTGCCCTGTCCATACGGTCGTGCACTGGTCTCCCCTGAACTCTAGCATAAATCACTTTTTAAATAAAAATTTGGGCAGATGTACCAATATAACCATTAGGCTAGTTGGTTGGCGGAGTTATATTAAAAACATAGTGGTTTGGGGTGATCCCGGGGTCAAGCCCGCAAGCCTCCACTTTTTGGTTCTTTGTTATAACAACCCCACGTTGGTGCTACCCATTGGTGGAGACTGCTATATATGGCGGATAGATAGATATGATGGAGATTTAAACTTGGCGGATCATTGCTAGTTTGGAGAACTGACCAGATTTGGCAAATTTGCATTTATTATATATATTTTTTAGAAATTTAGTTGTTATCCCACATTGGGCATTTCCTTGTTGCCACATGGAAACCCATTACTGGGCCATGTAGTGGCTACTCATTCTCCCATGTCACCTTCTTGCATAGTCAATGCCACATCACCTCTGCCTGGTCAGCTTGCCATCTCACTGGATAGGTGGTTGTACAATCTATCATGTGGTTGTACAGACTTCCATGTGGCACCTTTTCATTGGTCCATGGATTTTCCCGAAAAATCCAAAAATGAGTGACACGTGGTAGCCTCTAGTGCTGCCATGTCACCATGCTGACATCAGCATGAAACATGTCGCCCTCCGCGTGTTCCATGTACATTGTATGGATGATGACATCATTTGTACGGGTGCTGAGATCAATAGTATGGATGCTGACTCATCCCTGCTGACTGGGCTAGGTTGACCAAAACTTTGACCATGAATATATTTTGATCCATAACTCCATTTGATGAGTTGTTTACGTCGTTGGAAATCTTACGACGCGCTCTTCGCGATGATGCCAATTTCACTGCATTTTGAGGACTTTGAATTTTTTCCCTTTCTCTGTCTGCTGAGGCCATTCTGAGCTTCTTGAGTTGCTTCTACGAATTCTGAGTTATCCTTGGATCCCTTTTGGATCATGCCTTCCCACCGAGAGATTTTTGGACCACCAAAATCTTTCATCAATCAACAAATAAGTGAGGGAAGAGTTCCCTCACCTTGTCCTTCTCAATCCACTTTTCCTTGCTTGGATGTGTGCCCTTTAAGCCCACTCGAATATAATAAACATCACCCCTGCGTGAAGTCCTCGTCCTTCTGTCCAAGATGATATCTTCCTCCAACTCATCCAAGTACTCAATAGAAAACTCATCAACTGAAGGTATTTAAAATTCCTCACCCTGATCCATGATCATGGGAGGCTAAAAAAGTTTCAAGTTTTCCACATTTACAACTGAGTAGATCTCCATATAAGGTGGAAGGTCTAGACGAAAAGCATTGGTACCACTTTTATCCAAAATAGTGAAGGGCCCATAACGGATGGGCTTGAGTTTCTTGCTTTCACCCTTCAATCTCTCTTTGCTGATGTGAAGCCATACCTGGTATCCAACCTGGAACTAATGGTCAAACCTGTGTTTGTCATACCGAGTTTTATATTGTGCTTGACTTTTCTCCAATTGTTCCCTGACTGCTTGGTGTATTTGCTTTATCCTCTGATTGAACTTGCGGGCTCTGTCTTCAGTTCTTTCTTCATTTGAATCAACATCTCTCCCATACATCAAGTCCAAAGGAACCTTAGGCAAATACCCTAAACATGTCTCAAAGGGAGAACACTAAGTGGAGGAATGTAAGGCTCGATTGTAAGCATGTTGTACATAGGGTATCTATTCATCCCATAACTTGGGATTCTTGTTGCAGTAGCCTCGAAGAAAAAGCACCATTGTTCGGTTAACAACCTCTATCTTCCCATCGGTCTGTGGATGGAAAGAAATGCTCCTCTTCAACTTGGTTTCCATCATTCTCCACAATCTTGTCCAAAAATCCCCAAGGAATTGAGTATCTTGATCCGAGATAATGGATGTGGGTAACCCAAAGTGAACCCAAACATACTGAAAGAAGAGATTAACAATCTGCTAAACAATGATTTTCTTTTTACACAACATTAAGATACACATCTTGCTGAACCTTTCCACTACAACATACAAATAGTCATGACCCCTTTTCAACATTGGTAAAACCCCTACAAAATCCATGGAGATACTTTCCCATGGATGGTATGGAACGGGAAGTGGTGAGTATAGCCCCAATTTTTTATTAGTGGGATTACAAGTAGAACACATCACACACCCCTTTACATATTTAGTTACAATTGCTTTCATCTGAGGCCAGTAAGAAAACCTCCGTAGATGAGCCATAGTTTTTCCTACCCCAAAATGACCAGACACAAGAGAAGTGTGAGCTTCTCGTATTGCATGGACTCGTTTACTTGTAGGAATACATAACTTTCCAAGATGGTAGAGTAGTTTTCCCTGT
This sequence comes from Picea mariana, assembly GCA_032191745.1. Lineage (NCBI taxonomy): Eukaryota > Viridiplantae > Streptophyta > Pinopsida > Pinales > Pinaceae > Picea > Picea mariana. Next base: position 79,581 of record JASDQU011403730.1, read on the forward strand.
AGAAAATAGTTCTTTACCTATGCACCATGGGTTGTCTTCTCAAATACTTCTTTAAAATATTCATAAGCGACATATTGTTCCACATAGCTATCATGAGATAAAGAAGCATTCTTCAAAATAATAGAAGCAACAATCAGAGGTCTAGAAAGCATATCAACTACCTTGTTACTTGTACCCTTTTTGTATTTGATTACCAAATGAAATTGTTGAAGAAAACCCATCCATTTGTAATGTTGGCATTGTTGTATCTTGGTTTGTGCTTGGAGATACTGTAAGGGTTGATGATTTGTATGTATGATTGTTTCCTTCCCTAACAAGTAGTGCTTCCATTTATTTACGCTTTGAACTAATGCATACAACTCTTTATCATACATAGGATAGTTAACAACAACTTGGTTAAAAGTTTCAGAGTAACAAATAGGCTTACGATATTGCATCAATACTACACCCATGGCATACCCATTGGCATTTGTCTTGATCTCGAAAGGCTTTTGAAGATTCGGTAGTGCTAATACTAGTGTGGTACTAATATTTTCCTTCAAATTGTCGAAATCTTTTTGTTTCTTTCCTCCCCACTAAAAATTGTTCTTCACACTGGTTAAGGCATGCAAAAGAGCTGCAATAAAAGATAAATTTGAAATGAACCTCCTCCAATACTGGAATGCACCTAAGAAGCTCCGTATTTCGGTTACACTTTTTGTCTCAGGCCAATTCACAATTACATCAATATTGGAAGGATCAATTTTCAATTGTCCTCCTCCTACAATATGACCTAAGTATACATGTGTAGTCTTACCAAATTCACATTTGGACAATTTTACATACAACTTTTCCCTTTGCAAAGTATCCAATATTTGCTTTACATGTCTTACATTCTCATCCCAAGTCCCACTAAATATAAGAATGTTGTCTAAATATACAATCAAAAAATCATCTAGAAATGGTATGGATACATCATTCATCACACACATGAAGGTTGTCAGAGCATTACAAATCCCAAACGGCATAACTAACCACTCAAACAATCATTGTTTGGTTTTAAAGGCAATTTTGCATGCATCCTATTCTACAACCCTGATCTCGTGGTATCCACTGCACAAATCCAACTTAGTGAAATAAACAACATTCTTTAATTGATCAAGTAAATCATCTATACGAGGAAGAGGGTATCGATTTTTCACCATGATTTTATTTAAGTCTCGGTAATTGACAGACATTCACCATGTTCCATCCTTCTTTGGCACCATCACAATTGGATAACCACAAGGAGATGAATTGGGCCTGATGACCCCTTGATCCAATAAGCCTTGTACTTGATTTTTGATTTCTGTCATCTCTACAACTGACATTCTGTACAAGCCCACATTAGGAAGAAGAGAATCTTGCTGAAGATGTGTTTCATGTTGGATTTCCCTCTTAGGAATTGATCCATATGGTTCCTGGAAAATATCATCATACTTAGAAACAATATCAACTAATTCTTTCTTATGAGAAGGATCACATCCTTGGAAAGCGTTGGATGTTCCAACATCCTTTTCCCTTACAAACATGAGTACAAATATCTTATTAGTGTTTATGAGTCTCTTCATTTGTCTTGCACTAACAAGTGTGGTGTTTACCCTCATGTTGTTGGCTCTAACAATATATTCCACTCCTCCTTTAGAAGGTGATATTTGTTCTCATGACAAAAGAAGACTTCTTTTCTATCATAAAGATAAGGACTCCCCAACACTATGCCACATATTTCAAGTGATATAACATCCAAATCCACTTCATCAATCAACTTTGAAGCAATAGCACATATGACCCTACATTGTTTGGTGACATTAAGTTTTTCTTTATCAAATACCCAACCAAGAGGATAAAGTTTTGGATGTGGTTTAGTTTCAAGACCCATCTTTTTGATAAGTGTTTCAGATATCAAGTTTACTTGGGAACCCAGATCAAATAATGTATCTATCTTAGTGTGCTTAGATACAACTCTTATATGAAATAATTCATTCCTCTTTCTTTCATCATCATGAGATTCATTATTGGAATTTGAACTAGCATGAAGGGAATCTTTACCTTGTACTCCAACCGCAGTGATCGTTCCTTCGTCTCCTGAATCGGAACCAAGATCTTGTTGCACTGTAGCAACAGTCTTTGTCTTCACCTTTCCACTGAACTGCTTCGGTTTCTTCTCTGGATGTAGTTTCCAATAGTGTTCATCATCGTGACCACTTTTCTTGCAATGAGTGAAATATGGCTTTCCTTCTTCTCTCTTTACAATGGAGGTCTTTTTGTTCTTCCTTTTAAACTTATTAAACTGTTTATGTGAGAGATTGGAAGGTTTCTTTGTGGGATCTTCTTGAACATGCTTTCCCCTGTTCTCAAGTTGAGTGGCTTGCACACAAACTTCATCAAGACTGGTGGGGTTAAACAATAGCAAAGTATGATGAATATAACTATGAAGTGCGCCAATAGACTTCATTAAAGTTTCATAAGAATCCATAGGAATGTTTAATGCAAGAGCTTTCTTCCTAAATTCTTCTGTGAAACTTTGTACAGTTTGAACTTTACTTTGTCTTAAAGTTTTCCATTCCATCATTTCTTTATGTAAATAACCCAATGGACAAAATTGTTTCCTTATCGCTGATTTAAATTCTGACCATGAGGAAAGAAGATTACCACACTTACTTATGTCATGAAGTTTTCTCTCCCACCATATGAGAGCGGTGCCTTCCAACAGAAGAGAAGCCAATTACACTTTAACTTCCTCTTCATCAATCTGTTGAACATGACAATATACTTCAACCTGTCGGATCCAATTATCTAGATTTTTAGGATTAGCATCTCCATTAAACATAGGTAAAGAAAAATTTACATCAAGCTTTAATAATGGCTTCTTAAAATAATTTTTATGGCTAGAATTATGAGAATGATGAGAATGCTCAGAGGAAGAAGAGCTAGAACTTGATGGTTAAGATGGAGGCTCAAGAGGGTCTCCTCTATCCCCTTGATTCACTGAAGCATTATCATTTTCTTATGTTTCCTTTTTCTTCCCTTTCTTCTTCATCATCTTCTCATAGTCTCCATACATTCGCTCGACCATTTTTGGCATGCAATAAAATACCATATGGAAGTTTTTTTATTCCTCTTCGGCCATTTTCTTCCTTCGGGATGCACGACCAACTTCGGGATTGAAAGTATTAAGAGTTCCTTCACCCTGCTTATGCTTGGCCCTAGTAATCATTCACACTCAACAATTCAAGTCAAATAAGACTGCTCTGATACAACATGATTCACGATCTTTTCATCGATGTGACTTATAAAGAATTGTATTAAATGAGCATAAATTAAAATACACCATAAAGAAGGAAAATATCAATAATGAAGAGACATAAGAATCAAATTTGAACACAAAAAATTGATAATGGAGTTCATCCCTGGTGGACCACATCTCCCGGTCCTGCTCTCAAATGGGTAGGCCTTTTCATTAACTCAGAAAAATAATTTGGCAAAATACATAAGTATACCTAATTCTAGAGTTAAGCTGTAGAATATTTACTCAGATTAGAAAAAAAACATCACCATTGAATTCATGGCATCGAATTACCCAAAAACAATTGTCTCCATGCCTTGATTTGAGTTTGGCACTTCTAGGCCTCTAAGGAATTTCACCTCAGTTTTCGTGCCTACACCTGCAATTAATTCATGTGAAAAATTCTCGAAAATTGTTCCCTGTCCACAAGGTCGCGCCTTGGTCTCCCCCAAACTTTGGCATAAATCACCTTTTAAATAAAAATTTGGGTGAATGTACCAATATAGTCATTAGGCTAGTTGGTTGGCGGAGTTATAATAAAAACATAGTGGTTTGGGGAGATCTCGGGGTCAAGCCCGTGGGCCTCCACTTTTTGGTTCTTTGTTATAAAAACCTCACGTTGGCGCTAACCATTGGCGGAGACTGGTATATATGGCAGGTAGATAGATATGACAGAGCTTTAAACTTGGCGGATCATTGCTAGTTTGGTGGACCGACCAAATTTGGTGGATCTTGCCATTATTTTGGCAGATTTGCATTTATTATATATATTTTTTATAAATTTGGTTGCTAGCCCATATTGGTCATTTCCCTGCTGCCACGTGGAAGCCCATGATTGGGCCATGTGGCGGCCACTCATTGGCCCACATCGCCTTCTTGCACAATCACTGCCACATCACCTCTTCCTAGTCAGCTTGCCACATCATTGGATAGGTGGTTGTACGGTCTTCCACGTGGTTGTACGCACTGTCACGTGGCACCTTTTCATTGGTCCATGAATTTTCCCAAAAATTCCAAAAATGAGTGACATGTGGCAGCCTATGGTGTTGCCACATCACCATGCTGACATCATGATGACATCAGCATGACATGTGTTGCCCTCTGCATGTGCCACATACACTGTACGGATGATGACATCATCCATACTGCTGCTCACGTCAGCAGTACGGATGTTGACTCATCCTTGTTGACTGGGCTAGGTTGACCAAAACTTTGACTGTGAATATCTTTTGATCCGTAACTCCATTTGACGAGTTGTTTACTTTGTTGGAAAGATTACAACGCACTCTTCGTGATGATGCCAATTTCACCTAGTTTTGACGACTTTGAATTTTTTCCCTTTCTCTGTCTGCTGAGGCCATTCTAAGCTTCCTGAGTTGCTTCTGCGAATTCCGAGTTATCCTTGGATCCCTTTTGGATAACAGATCCTCAAGAAAGAGCCACAAAGTGAGAGGTTAGACTATGTATCAAGGAATCTCAGTTGTATTTGATTTCCTGTTTTCTGATCTTGGTACATATTTCTCTTTACTTTGTGGTTACTACATTTTGGATTATAATTTTTGAGAGCCGAATTATTCCTATCATGTCATCCATATAAAATAAAGGTTGAAATTATGTCTAGCATGTTATTCCTTTGGAATTAAGCCCGAAATCCTACCCAGTTGTTTATTCACTTGGAATTGAGGATCGAACCCCTGCCAGATAGCTATTTTGAAGAGAATTAAGTGCCCAATGAGCTTATTCTAGGAGATTGGGTCAAAATTGATGCCCAACATTGATGAGGAAATTGGTATCCAACAAGGATATCCATGTGAGATTGTGGTTTTTCCTTGAATGAAATCGAACCAAATCGTGCTCAATGGATGAATCAATCCCAAATAGTGGGCATGGCTTGTAGATGTTGTTTTCTCCTCAAAGGGAATGGAACACTTGTTATTTGTGGATGTATTTATATAGAAGGGAAAAGGTTGAGCATGGAATGAGCATATGATGCCTTATTATAAAGAATTGATAGCCAAATCAAGTTGAACTCAATCGATATGTTTAAGTTGAAATGAGACAAAATTATAAAAAAACAATAGATATATTTAAGTTGAAATGAGGCAAAATTTTAAAAGGGGATCATTTTTCCCTTCATCTCATATTGAAAATAGGTTTGCTTGTAATTGTAATTGTGCAAGTGTTGCATGTTTTTGTATGTAACTTAGTAAATTTTGTATCCTGGTTGAGTCCTTATTTGAGGACAAGGTTTCATGTTTCAAGGTAAAGTGGAACACTTTGGGGTGTATTCTCAGTGGTACCTGACACCCCTATTGTTGTTGAAGTGTGAAAGATGGGTACAAGATCTTCTAGGAGTTGTAGCTGTTTCTTGGTATGTGTTTATAGAGAAGAAGTTGTGGTTAAATCACTACTCTATCATCTACAAACTGGTACCCTACATTGTTGTGTGTGCTTGTTTCATGAATCCATGGTGTTGTGAACCGATGGATATGTTCAATAATTACTATGCTCTTCCCAAATTCTTTAGTAAAAATTATGATGTTTGAGCCATTAAGATGAGAACTAGACTACGTATGGATGATTTATGGGATACTATGTTTAACAGGTTTGAAGAACCGACAAATCAAGAAGCCTATGAAGCCATTATTCAAGGTCAGAAGGATCATCTTATAGAAAATAAGAAGAATGATGTGGCCACATTGTTTCTCATTCAACAAGGCTTGGATGAGAGCATTTCCCCCAAAATTGCGGTAGCAATTAGGTCCAAAGAAGATTGGGATATTCTGGAGATGGAATACAATGAAAGGAAGAGAAAAATAGATCAACATCAAGATAAGTCACAAAGCGTTGCAGTTGTTGGAGAATTTGTTGGAGTTCCTGTTGAAGCAGAGGAAGATAAACAAGACATAGAGATTGCAGTTGTTGAAGAATTTGCACGCGATGCAGAAGATAAGCATGGTAAAGAAAGTGAATCCCATTATGTAGATATACATGTGGATGATGAAATTGAATTTGAAGATGAAAATGTAATTTCCTTTGCAACAGTAGAAAAATGTGAGAATAATCTAGCATTAGAAGCTATTAATGAGAATACAGTGAATATTGAATTTCATGCCGAATTAACATTTATTGAGGAATGGATTGCAAATCCCAAGTATGAAAGTGAGTATGGAAAAGATGTCACAATTTCATCAAAAGAAGGAACAAAAAAAAAAAAAGGAAACTATTGGCGGTGTTGAAGTTATTGTGACATTAGAAGAGGAGATGAAAGAAAATGAATATGTCATTGATCTTACAAAGTTTGACATAAGTGATCAATTAGTAGTAGCTGAAGTACAAGAAGAACTAGATGAACAAGGCAAAGAAGATGAAGAAATATTGAAGAAGATGACTAGAGTAATGCTGAAGTTGAAGAAGAAGAAAATGTATGCAAAATATAAAGTGTTAGTGCTCGAGATGTTCCTGGTTTTCAAAGGAACGATGCCAAGGATCCTTGGAACCAAAACTTAGAAGTGAACTTTTAGGTTACCTTGCTTTATTAAGGGCGATATGCATAATTACCCTCTCCTCAAAACTCACTAACATTATAGACAAGAAGATTGGGCTTGCCTGTGACTGACAGGGGCAATTTCTACTCTGTTTCACTAGAATTTGATGAATAGAGAATGAATGACTGTGTGGAAAGAGGAGAGCACAAGTAATGTATCCAATAGGAATAAAACTTGCCAAGATTTAAATGGAGAATAACATACTGAGCACTAAATAATTCAATAGTTCTTATAATTATGAATTCAAATATAAAGCATGTGCAATTCAACAACAAACTGTTCGAATACATTCATATAACAGATACTCTGCAGACATATGAATAATCTGAACAATATGTGAATTGAGATTAGTCAAATTACATGAAATCAATCTTATTCATTAAACACCATACATATAAACAACATATATGGGACAACAGTTGTTGTGGAATCTTTTATTAATGATATGAGTGCACTACAGAGATGGAATATAACTCATTACAATGAATAATAAGAGAGGTGGGGGAGTTATAACCTAATACAACAAAACATTATCAAATCCATATCAGACTCCATGGCTTCCCTCTCCTATTCTGTCCTTTTTTGGAGCTCTGAGATGATCACTCGAATTTAAGGTTCATGTACTCTTCCTCTCTTATTTAGCTAATGATGAGGAAATGAGCTTGATCACTTATTTATAGCTCCTACTTGTAAGAAAACCGCTTCTTTCTTATTGAAACCACCTTGGAGTTTTCTGCATACTGCTTCTTTAGTTGGTATAATTATTTATCTGTCTAGTAGAAATTCCAACTAAAGTAAAACAATCACTTTCACTATGGTAAAAGGTCCTTTGATTGAAGCATTTTTACCCCCAAAGCTGACTCAACCTGGATCCTTCCATGATGAATAACTCCATGAATAGAGTTGTTGAGTTAGGCACCTTCAGATTCTACAAAATTGATGCTTATTGTAGGCTAGAGGAAATATTATCCGTTTCCTCTCAGCCACAATTACCTCACTACCTAACACAACATTGATCTGGCCTCTAAGTCCTCTGCCTCATGTCTCAGCCAGATGTTGTCCAAAAAATGTAGCTGCACCTTAGGATAAATTAAAGGATAAACTGTTGTTGTTATTTCTAAGCCAGTGTCAATAAGAGGAGACCTTTCTCTCTTTTTCAAAAACAGACAGAGGTTCCAACACATCTGAAGTCACGATGACCCACATGATTTATCAGGGGAAATACCCCCTACAAGTGAATCATCATCCATCAAGGAAAATATTAGAAAATATCATCTAAGTTTGACAAAGATGTTGATGAATGATGGTATCTTGCCTGTGACTGCATCTTATAGAATTGTGATGTGTTGGGAAGGACTTCGTCCGACGGGCATATGATTAACCATATCTGAACTTGGTACCTAAAATTAGATCTTAAATTGCATGAGAGATGGCTAATAATTTAATCCTCTGACATTCGTACCCAAAATGACAATGATGAACAATGATTCACCTTAGATATAATTGATTAATCATGTTATATGATCTTTTGATGCTTATGCTAGATCTTGTCACATGAGAGATTTTGTTAAAATCATGTTTGGTTCGTTTTTACTTGCTCTAGTGAACATGTGGAAATTTAACATTGGATGATTTATAGGATTTTATAAATTGTGCAAAATTTTGGATGACTTCACTTGTGATGTCATCAATGTACGTCAAACACATGGCAGTCTATCATTGGTCCAGGTGGCTACGTAGGTGGCATAGTTAACATGTCTGCTGACTACTGATTATTCCATGTGTCTCCCCATCATATCTAACCTATTTAGGGTTCTTGTGTGGCTCGGGATGATTTTACAATGGCCCCTCTTGAAAGTTAGGCCACGTCATGTCGAGGTGGACATTTAGCCAGTCGTGATAGGTACACCTCATCACCAACTTGGCAATAAACCAAACACACAATGTACAATGCTCTGGAATATTGCCTAGTGGTATCACATGGGCTAGCGGGTGGTTTCCTTGCATGAATGAACCATGTGAAACCATTGGTGGTGAGACACATAGAAAGCCTCAATACCACTATCGCATGCCCAAAAATCATTAACATTTGGGCAAGTTCTGAATGTTAAGTGTGTCGTGAGCCTTTGATCTGAAGGGTAGGTACATGCTCAAATATTGACCGTTGATCTCTTTCCATCAATGTCGTGTGTGAAATTCAAGCCTTCATCCTCTTGGTCATAGCCATTGGTCACCAATTTAAGCCCCCAAACTTGCGCATGATCTCGTGTATGTACCATTTAAGCTCCCTAGGGATTATTTAAGCTATTTTTGCAGTAATCCTTCCTAATTTCTTCCTTTCTATGCCTTTTCCCTTTATCCAAGTGACTGTTGAAGTAGGAGTGTAGTTCTAGTGGTATCGTTATCTCACAATCTCATATCCAAAGTTCAAACTTACCATGGAATCAACATGGCTTCACAAAATTTTTGAGCCATGTACTAACATAAAGTTTGGAGCAAAAGAAATAAAAAGCTTATAGAGCATAGGAAAAATTGCACCAGCATGCAATGTTGTAAGCCTAGCTAAGACTTAGACCAATAGGCCATCATGCTAGGAATTTTTTGTAAGCCCATCATAAAAAATAGTGAAAAATATGGAAAGAGTATTAAAATGCCTTATAAACTGCACCACCTCCTCCCTCGCCTAACTTATTCTCCTTAGAAAAATATCCTGTCGCAGTTTTCGTATCAACATAGTTGAAAATTTTCAGTTTTGAAAGTTTATTGCTGACAAAAGGAAGAAATTGTCATTAAGATGGAAACACTTGTCAATGCTTGCTTCTTGCAACTAAATTATACCATAAAGGGTTAGGAGAAGTATCCCCTGCACAAGTCCTCGAATCTTTTGTCAATACATTCGTCTTCCTCAACATTTATTGCTGCGAGCTTTTGAACTCTCCTCCTCCAAAGGAGAAAAACCAAAATTATGCATATCAAAGCTGCAACAATTCTAATTGTGATTCTAATCACTATTCCTGTCTTACTTTTCTTCATGGGACTAAATTCTACACATTTAAAAATCACAAGTGACAAAGCAAGTGAAAACTGACAATGAATTTCCGGTTTCATAATAGATTTTTTTTAATGACAATTAATATAAGAATCATTTTAGTTCAACCATCTTGAGGTTGGCGCACCATACCCATCCATGGTAGTTTAAAAGAATACATAGAGACATATTGATGCAACATACACAACACCTTGAGATGTATTGTATATTAATATGAATGTATAGTTACAAATATACTTACAAATACATTACAGAACGACCTGTTATCCCCAACTTATAGGGATAAATAAGGAGGTGATGTCTGGAAGCCCTCAGGTTGCAGACATGGAGTTTCAAGAGACCACATGACTAGTAGTGTCCACTTGCACATATGGAAACCCACTCTATCACCACACGCTGGATCCATCGTCAAAGCATCCACCACACCAGCTAACGTTTGGAAATCATTTGGGTCTTGCTCCATGTGGTACTAGTTAGGTATTTTGGAAGGTAATTGTTGGTTGTGGAGCTTGATTATCTTCCTGATTTAGAGGTCCTTGCTTTTAGCTGTGTTGATACCCCAGAAGTATGTAAACTCTTCCATGCGGGGGAGTGCAGAGGGGGGGTAACCCCTCTGCGGGGTCCGGGGAGGCTATCCCCCTGGCTGGGGGAAAGCGGGCCCCTAGCGGGGATTCGGGGGCGAAGCCCCCGAAGAAAAAATTGCCTTGTAAAATTATATTGTAATTTCATTGTAAATCTGGACCGTTCATTAGAAGGTCGCAGATCTAACGATAGAGAATATGTTAGGGTTTTTTGCCCTAGAAGG